>JBBMOC010000020.1:8079758-8111571 GCA_037975185.1 Centropyge bicolor | reverse complement strand
AATCAGTCAGTTGGACCTTGAGTCGAGACGGTTTTGTTTTTTTACAAGAATAAGATTGAATTTTGCACCTTTGTTGAAATGATGCTTTAAAACAATACATAAAAAATGCAAGAATACTCTAGTAATTGTACTGTGGTATCGATACTGCTGACACAGAGTGGTGACTTCCTGGATCTTCAACTTTTACAGGTTTGGGGGTGAATGAAACGTTCCAGGTCAAAGATTTCTCTCAGCAGAGTCATTTTCACTGAGAGATGTCTGGAGGCTGGGTGACAGCTTGGATAACACACACACTCTCTGTCACACTCTCGTATATTCGTTCTGTTATATTCACACACACACACACGCACAGGCATACACACAGAGCAGCAGAGTGGTTAGCAGTGTGGCTGGACCATGTGGTGTGGTGTTAATCACACCTATGTCCATTAGCACTTCGGCACAAGGCTCCCTTAGCATTCATATAGGCATTCGTATAGACACTGTGCACACACATATACACACACTCACCCCATGGAGAGAAAGGACAAGCAGAAAGTGATGGAAGTCTGGATGGACAACAGAGAGAAAGAAGGAAAAAAAGAAAGAAGGAGGGAAAGAGGCCTGATGTTTTCTCCTTTTCCAAGAGATTCTACAAATATTAATTATCCCAAAGCTAAATCAAATGTTCATGCTACAAATATTTGTAATATATTTTAAATGAAAAATGAAAAACACGTTTTAAAATATTTTTCAAAATTTACCCTCATAACCCAGTAAATAGTGAATCTAACACTTTTTCGAAGGAGTCACTATTTTGAGCCTTCTGAGGATTAACAGCCTGTCTGAACAGCTGGGACTTCAAAGAGGTGTTAAAAGTGTCAACCATGTCAGCAAGTCTGACATTATGGAGGAAGTCAAGTCAGGAAGGCTGCATTTCATACAGAAGCTGCACTGCTGAAGAGTGAAGGGAATTTTGAATTTGACTTTCTCTAGCCGACATTGACATATCATCATTTTGTAAAGTGACCGTGTTAACAAACCGTTACCTTCACAGCATCCATTCAGCCGACATGTAGCAACATTTGCATCCATTTTGTGTCATATTTCTGGCCATTTGGTGAATATAAGACCGTTCTGTTTTCCAGCAGCTGCTGAGGGAAACAGCTGTCTCTTCAGCTCTAATGTGTTTACCAGCTAGTCGCCTTCTTTGTCAGTCTGCTATTGGTGCTGGACATGAAGTGTACAGTGCTTTCATCTGAGGCTTTTTTTTACTGAAAATTAGAGCAGTGAGGATGGAGCAAAACAGCAAAGTTTGGGCCAGCAAACCAAAACAATGAGCTGAAAGATGCTAAAAGCCAAAGTAATTTAAAGCGAAAAAGAAAAAAAAAAACACGCTGGTTCCAACGTCACCAATGTGACGATTTGCTGTTTGTCTTAAATTTTATTAAACTTCATATTGAGCTGTGGACAGACAATATGATGGACATTGTTCACTGTTTTTTCATATTTTATAAGCCAAATGATTAATCAGTGAATCAAAAACATAATCAAGATATAAATCATCTGTTGCAGCCCAGCTGGAGTCAGGCCAGTCTCCAGCAACTTAATGAATAATGAACAAACTTTTAGACATTAGATTACAAGTTATAAAATTAAAGTGCAACAAAAAAGTTGCTGTAATGGTGCAAAAGCTGTTTTAATTATAAAACACGGTGCTGTAACATCCTGATGTTACATGTTTGTCTTGGTTGTTTTGATTCATACGCTTGCTGGTTGCATATAAACTCCACCTAATAAAGCTTACCCACGGATGAGCTTTAAAGAAAACAAATCTCAGCAGAATCACATGCTGTAGGTGTCTATTACTGTAGCTTCATTACAATTTCTCATTTCTGCCGAGTAGCCAGTCCCTGCTGGCCAGCTGGAATTTACATTGATTCTGTATGCAGCGTCGTCGCGTTTTATTGTCCAAGCAAGGCCATTATTAAAACAGGAATGGCTGTGATGTGTTTTCTGATTGGATGCTAAAAGATTACAGCCGTGATGAATAATAAAATCAGATGCACTAATGTGTGGCTTCTCTGGAATTGCAAATTGCAGCCTGTCCTGGGACTGAGAGCAAAGAGCGGCAATTGGTGGACTCAAAGTGAGAGATAGATTCATGCTCGAAACCTGCTGTCACTGAGGAAATTTCCATGTATGATCGCATGCTTCCGACTTTACCAGCTTTTATTCCACAAAAGAGAGACCTGAGAACTGACTGAGCTTCAAAACAGAGAAGCAAATTTTGGCTTTTGAGAGAAGAAGATGAAAGGAACGCCCACTCAGATATAAATCTGTTTGTCTGTGTTAACAATGTCACTTCAACTTCAAATATTTGAAGTAGTTCAGGGGCACTTGATTTACCTCAGCAGACTGGAACAGCCGCCAACGCAGACACATTACTGGTGAGATTAAAGTAAATCAAGCACTCTGGTTCCCGCTGTGTTTGCTGCAGGATCAAGTGGCGGAGAAGGAACGGAGCTTTCTGTCTTGATCAAGATTTAAAAGGCTGTGTGAGCGTGTGCATAAAGTATACTTTCAGTGTCACAAGTTTGAGCCCGGCGCTCACCATCTCCTGCATGTTTCCCTCCACTCTCATTCCTGTCACCCTCCGCTGTGCGCTATTGAAAAGTAAACCCCAGTACCGTGAAATAATCTTTAACAAAATTGACCTGTTTTGGTTATGGAAGGCCTCTGTAAAGCCAGCCTCCCCGCGCCCGCACTTGAAAAAGAGACTGCTGAACGAAATAAAAAAATCCACATCCCTTCACTTCACATCATGTTTTGACTCAGAGACTAAATTTCACACCCAAACAATGCCAGAGCCTTTCATATACATTTACAGTAGCCTGAGCGCATAAAAGGGTTGTGATTGGTCACACAGTGTGAGCGCCGCTGCTCCAGGACTTGAGTGCAATTTTGTCACCTCCCAGTATCACTCCAGTGTGTGTGTGTGTGTGTGTGTGTGTGTGTGTTCGCGAACATGCAAGTGTGTGTGTGTGTGTGAGCGTGTGTGTACATGTGGATCAATATATCGCCGAGCCGAAGCCCTCTACTACCCTCAAGTGGTCACAATGCAGAAGTGGCAGGACGTATCCGTGCGTACAGGAATCTGTTTGCAAAATGATAGTGTGTGTGTGTGTGTGTGTGTGTGTGTGTGTCAGCGCATGCTTCCTTGCATGTCTACACTTATTTGTATTTGGGTCTTACTCCTGCGCCACTGTGTGTGTTTGTACGTCACGCTTGCTTGCATGTCTGTGTGTGTCTAGGTGTGAAATAGTGTGTGTGTGTGTGTGTGTGTGTGTGTGTGTGTGTGTGTGTGCGTACTGTGCAAGCCCATGCCTCTTATTTAAAGAGAGATTAGCGGATAGAGAGGGAGCGGCAGAGCAAAACGAACAAATATACAAACATGGTGGTGGAGAGGTGAAAGTGGTGGTTGAGGTGTGGAACGGGGGAATGAAGGGATGAGGCGTAAATGAAAAAGCACAGGAGTGTGGGTTGTGTGCAGCATTAAAAAATGTAAGCGGCTCTGTTTCGATGGGGTCATGTAACTTCAGATACTGAATGAAATGTGATTCAGGAAGTCCGGTTTGAGTAATGGCTCCATAAGTTTGAAGGATTCTCAGATGCCACAACACTGCACAGAGGTTTATGAGGAAGGATTTTACAACTCTGGAGAGTCATGGCAGCATGTCATTTCCAAACAGTAAACAGCAGAAATACAGTGTTTACATTACAAAGTCATCCACCAGGAACGTGCACCTGCAAGTGTTTGAGTGACCAATGCAGTTCTGTCATTGTGTTGTGGTTCAAATTGAGCATTTTTGTTGGATAACCCTGTGTTTTGTTTCTGGAGCTCTCTGTGTTTGAACAGAGTGTCCTCATTCGAATGAACGAAGGGGCTGTAATTTTTCACACAGGGTTGTTGTTTGGTTGATCAGAGAGAGAGAGGTGATACACAGTTTTTAATAATGCATTATGCATGTGCATGATGGGCACCCCTGCGTGTCCTCTGTTCGTTCGGAGCGTTGGTTGTGTTCATCCTCAGAAATTAAAGCTACGTGCCCAGAAGTTGTAATTAAACATGTGAACAGTCAGGGATGTTGGAAGTGTTTTCTAGGAGGAGGTGCTGTAAATATGGTAGGAGGGGCATTGACTAATTCACCCGTGGCACCGTCATCACTTCATTTGTGGTGCCCCACCCTGGACAGCATGGTCCAACACAGCAGTGCTGATTAGACTGCGCTGGTAATGAGCCCGACCCCAGGCTTTAATTTCAAGTCATTTGAACAGTGTACAGCTATTTAGAAAACTAGACAGTAAGATCTGGGTGTTCACAAAGCATCTTTATTATTATGACCATAAAAGAGGTCTGTGTCACACCTGTCAAACCTTCATCAACTTATCATTATCATCAACCTTTGTTAAAACTAGTCTGTTATCTACTATGCGTTTTGCGTTGATTGACCAATGTGGCCATGTTCATAAGCAGCATTGTGCTTTCACAACTTGGCAGAACTACTTTCACCTCCATTAAAAGCAAATTTTATTCTATGAAGAACAAATGTACACAACAAACGTCTGGATTGATTCTGATACATGAACAGAATCCCCTCTATTTTTACTTGAGTTTGCTTCTCAAACAGTAATTTGAGATGTTTACTTGCATAATTTGTTATGAGAGTAATTGTAGGCTCCTTTTACTCAAGTATAGATTTTCAATATGCACAGGTATAGCTTTCATCCTTCCACCTCCAACAGCATGGTTCGAGTTTGTGGATGTCCTGGAGGAAGGCACCACATCCTGGATGCCAGTGACTACTGGCCTGACTACTCCAGACTTAACTGCTCTGGCACATTGTCCATTCCCAAGAGCCCTTTACATCCACCTCTTTCCCCAGAGCCGTCTCAATGAGGGCCTGCTCTCATTGAGCAGCAACTCAGATTCCCTCCTGGCCAAAACACTGCTCCACCTCCGGACTGTGACTTAAGGTCTGGAGCAGATCAGGGGTCTTATGAGACATGAGCTTACTAATAAAGATTCTGTGTCCCCTGAGAGCTGCAAGCCACAAACAGCTGTTTCCACATGCCTCCCTCGATGATTTTTGTGAGTGCTTTAATAAATGTATTCTCCAAACAGTAGGCTTATGCTGTTGTTATTTAACCTTTTTGAGGCTTTTGTACAGTCACCCTGATGTCGGCCCTGTTTGTCAGGACTGTGGGCTGCGACGCACTCTCAAAGGTGCTGATCCAGCTGCTGGGAGCAGCTCTGGAGTTATCCAGCACCCCAGAGAGCAGCACGGGGCAGAATCCTGACAGGACTGCTGCTGTCAGAATGAATATAGGAGAAATGGATAAAGCCCCTCTCTGTATTGAAATGGTTTCAAGTGGGTTTTATTTCCCATTTTATGTCACATTAATTATGGTGTTCCATCCTTGTTCTTATTTGTCTCTTAACTTTATTGTTATTCTCTTGTTAAACTGAGTAGTCCTGCTACTTTGGCATGAGTCTCCCCCTTGACAGCCTTGTCAAGGTCTGTAACAGGCGAGCAGAGGCATCAATGCCACAACTCTGGAGTTGGACACAGAGCATGCAGGTGTTTTATATCTCCACATCCAAACAGGAACTGGTACAAAGCCTATCTCCTTGCCAAATCGTTGATAATCACTATAACATCTTGCACAAAGGTCAGTGTATCAGCAACCACACACACTTCTCTTGCGTGCTTCTCGCAACACTAAATCCAATGAGTGATATGTGCAGTGGACAAACACAGTAGAGACTTGTTTCCTTTACCCTCTTAAACCTCCCACACATATTGGTAGCTCCATCAAAACAGTAGCCTTCAGCCTCTCCATGGGCAGATTGAGGCACATAAGGACATTTTTTTAAGCACTAAATTAGCAGCTCGAGTGTTGTGTCTGGGAAGTTGTAAAAGCCTGGAAAGAACTTCTGAACTTCCTGGTTGTCATCGATAAACTGTATTGTGTGAAAACTGCTCTTTGCCTGTTTTGTCTGTGGTTCTGGACGCCTTGGCTCCAATTTATCTCTGAATATCATGAGCAGATAGCTCTCGGATTTCATGTTGGATGTTGTTAGACATCCAGTTGTCTCTCCTCTCTAGCCAATTATTCAAGTCCAGATTAGTGTGCACCCTTTCCACCATCAGCTGCCATAACAATTTGCAGCCCCTTTCACTGCGAGTCCCAAACCCCCAACAATTTTGTGCAGCTGAAAAGGAGCTCTAGTCTTTGAATCACATCTAAATGAGAGATGACACCAACTTGCTCTTGATAGCAGACCTGCATGTTCTACATTGTAGCCACTGCCGCTCTTTGAACCAGGCAGACTTGCAAGGAGTGAGTGAAACCCTCTCTGGTGAATTTTTCGGACAGGGAGTGCATCCTTCACCGGTGGTCTGAAGGACACTGCACCTGACTTTCATGTAACCTCAGGAGGGCTGGAAGGAAGAGTCGTATTACCAGAGGGTGTAGGTGCTGCTGCCCCCACTGTTGTTGGCCGACTGGCACATATCTGGGAGGTGCAGGTGACAACTTATCAGCTGTTGTTTCTCTCTCTATCGGGTGCTTGGCTGGCTCAAAGGGAGGTTTTAAAAGGAAATCGAAGAAATCAAATTGCTTTATGACACTTACCGAGGTTGTTGTGTCCTGACTTGGACCTTGCTTGTGTTGCATCACCTCTCAGTTGTGCGTCACTTTGGATAAAAGGATCTGCTAAATGAAAATCTAGAAAGTAAATATGGAAGACAGCAATTAAAATTAGACAAATTTAAGCACCAATTCTTTATTAAAAAAAAAAAACAGTGCTGCAAAGGGAAGCTGCTTCCACTGAATTGGCTCTGATCTGCCCCCTAGTAGATATACTTTTAAATTAAACTAAATTTTCCAGGTAAAAGTAGGCAGGTATGTAAACCACTTGTCTGTGTCAAGGTGTTGGTAAAAAGTAAATCAAGAGCCTTAACATAGACAAAAATATTCAGGGAAAGATATAAAAAGAGGATATGCAAAGAAGGGCAGAACAAAGATTAGAGCTGCAAAAAGATTAGGACAAAATGACACTGGAGACAGAGAGGCTTTAAAAAAACAGGGTGGGTGAAAGAGAAGTGGATAAAAAAAATGGACAAATTTAGTAAAGGCAGATGGACAGAAAGATGGAAAGAGAGAGAAACAGGATGAAAAGGGAGAAAGGTTAAGTGGGCAGAGAAAATGGAGGAGCAAGAAGGATGTGGGCCAAAAAAGAAAACACAGACAGAGAGGATGGAGGTGGAGAGAAAACAGCATCACCGAGCGAGAGATGGAAAGAGTTGCAGAGAGAGAGAGAGAGAGAGAATCGGAAGAGGGAGAGAAAAATGGACGGATGGAGTGAGAAAAGAGAGACAGAGGCAGCAGAGGTGGTGAACCGTTCATGTGGAACTCATCTCTCTCCATTGTTGACACTCTGTGACCTGTATCACACACACACACACACACACTCAAACACACACACATAGTGCTTGGTGAACAGGTTGGAACGCACACACAAATATGCAGCCAAAAACCGGAGAGACAGAAAATAACTGCAACCACATTTAGTCCAACTGACAACAACAGATATTTGATTTCTGCTCATCTGAAAACAAACCTGATTAAGAGGAAAGGTGTTTAAATAATTTGATTTCCGATATTAAAACACATTAAAAGTTTGCTTGATTTATCTGTGCAGACGTCAGAGAAGCGTTCACAACAGGAAACACTGCCAAATGTGCGGATGCACCGCAATACAAAGTAATTACAACTATACTAAAGGGTGGGTCTACATCATGCATTGATCTGTTTATGGTATTGATCTGTTTACACTGGAAAGATAAATAATGCCCTTCATCATGTGTTTGTGATGTCTGGAGCCATTTGGCTGAGCTCCGTCATTTTCAGCAGGATTCAAATCTGTGTTTTCACATACTGAAATATTCTCCTCGCAGTCAGATGTGTCAAAACACTGGGATGTAATATAGGACACAGGAATCATCAGTTACTCTGACAACATAATCCACTGCAAACGCCATTAACAGATGTTGAAAACAAAGATTCAAAATTAGTTGATGTGAGTCTACACCTTTTGTGGCGGGAGGAGAAAAAGTGCCTTGTATTGAAAGCATCAAATCTCGAGGTCAGGAGGTTCAGAATCAAAGCTAACAATAATGCTACTGATGATAGCAATGGCCGCTAGCTACACTAGAAGGCACTTAAAGCAACAATGCCATCTCTGCTACAGCACAGCCAAAGACGACAAAGGGCCTTCCAAGGCTTCAGTCACAAAAAATGTTACGTCGTTCAGCTTCAGCCTTCACTGGACTACATGCCGGTTATAGACAAATTAGTGTTGTGGACAGAAGTAGGCCACCATTACGGCGGCAGCACCTCACTTTTAAGCTCCATATATATATCTGTAATGCATGTTAAGGATTTCATTTTTAAAGGTTATAATCTAACAAACTTTTTAATGAAATGTTCTTTCAAACTGCAAACTTTGGAAAAGAAAGCCACAGGCATCTGCTCCGTGAAATCCATTTTATTTTCATAAATCTCCCTTATTATTAAATCCTCATGTTTCAGTCGCATTCTGAGGAGGTGAATTTTCACAACCTAAGAACTACTGCTTTCTTATTTAGCCACGATTTCCACCCACGCTCTATTATATCATCTGTCCACCTTTTGAAGTGCTGTCTTGAAAGTGGTTCTGCCATTCAGCCCTGCATAAGTGTCAACAACACAGAGCCCGCAAAGTCACTGGCATTTACATCTAAACAGATCCTATATCATACTGTTAATTCAGCTAATTAGAAAGGAGCCATACGTTGTGCATTTGTATCTTGTTTCACTTGATAACAAGCAACTGTATGTAAATTGACAGACAAGGCTAATTTACTCTTGACTCTTTACTCACATGAGACTTTCCCAGTGTTTACGTTTTTGCCAACATGGTGAGAAAGAAGCTCAATTCTACATGATTTGGTAATTAGGGAAAAAAAATTGTACTGAGGTTTGCTTTGCATCAGTTTAGTCTTATCTTGATTTGTGATTTCTAAAGTGTAAAAATGGAGATTCAAGCTTCCTCAAGACCCTGTTAATGCAATTTGTGTGTGTGTGTGTTTTTCTTGTGTCTGATTTAGTTGCTGATGTAAAGCCTGTTTAAAATGGCATCTCAGTAGTGTTGAAGGCACACACACACACACACACACACACACACACACTTAGGTAAATCTCACCCAGACAAGACTTTAAAAGGTTTCAGAGTGTAGCAGCACTTATACAGATTACCTCTATCTCTTCACTATAAAGGCTCACACACACACACACACACACACACACACACACACACACACACACAGTCTCTCTAACATTCAATTACCTCTATCTATTCACTATACAAGCCTATACACACACGCACGCACACACACGCGCACACATAATCATTCAATTACACTAAACTTGCTCTATTGATTTTCACAGTGGCATGCACAGTCTGTTCAACCTAGTGTGTGTGTGTGTGTAGAAGTGGTTTTGGGTATGAATAGGCAGGAAGGTGGTGTGTGTCTGTCTTGCCTTTCTATCTTTGTGAGGACCAATTTGAGTTTAATACCCTGCGAGCGAGCAAATTTAAGGAAAGTGAGCACATTTTGTCTGGTCCTCTCTTCTTCAAAGGGCCGTTTGAGGTTAGACCCCAGCTTTGATGTTAAGGCGTGTAGCTGTGGTGGTTAAACGTTAGGGCGTCTCCACCTAATGTTCTGAAATTTATAATCACAATATCCCTGAATCCAGCTGGGGTGAATAGAAGAAAACGCCAAATTAATAATCTTAAAAGAAAAGGGTGGATTGTTTCTGCAGTGTAGGAACTGATTTATGGTTCAATGTTGGTTGGATCAGTTGGTGTGTTGTACATTATCAGCATATGTCAACCTTTAATTATATATACTGAAGTAATTGCGTTTACATTGTTTCTTTCACTTTATGTAATGGCCATAAGCAGGTTTGCAGAGGAAATTTGCTGGATGTGTTTATCTGAAATAGGAGCAGTTAAGTGAGGCTTCCTACAGCCTCCTTGATGTTGTCTTTTCTATCAACAGTCTCCACCAATGCAGGAAACTGGCCGGCCCATCACTGTTTTCTCCACACAGTATCTCCGCGCCGCCATTAGATTCTTGAACAGGTGCGTGTTAGCTAAGGCTGAATTGCCACACCAAAGCAATGCACAAGTATAAATCCAGCAATTTTAACTGCTGGAGTGATTTTTACAATCCCTGTTTATTCTTTCCAAACAGTCAAAATGCTTATTTAAATAGCACTTCTCATAAACAAGGCAATTTATTGTGCTTTACATGAGACATAAAAAGCATTAAGAGGAGATCTTTAAGAAACTCTGGACAATATGATAAAGACATTGTGTTGTGTTTATATGACAACCTCTGATCTCTTACCAGAAATTTCTTTAATTTCAGAACCATTTTCCTGCTCTTTTGAACTGTCTGATTCTTCATTTAAGTTACAACATTTTCATGCAATCATTCGTGCTGCCCAGAACAAAAAAAAAAAAACATTTGTTTGCGTCCACTCTTCTCCTGAACCCACCTTTGTGTGGGCTTTGTGTGGCATTATGTTCTCATGAGAAACATGTGTCGACGTATGTGCACTCATGTGAGGCCTTGAAGGAACAATGCACTTGAAAACTGTGTAGAACAAAGAAGATAATGCTTGTTTGTCTGATCTGTGTGCGTTCAATACTTATTACCAGCACTCTGTTCACACACACACACACACACACACACACACACACACATACACACTCTAGATTGAGTAAATTAAACACAAGGAAGCAATCATGAAGTTATTCACACCCATATACAAGAAATGCAGCCCCACACACACACACACACACACACACACACACACACACACACACAGCATCAAGTAACACCAAATAATCAGAGAGTAATTCAAGCCGACATATACACCCACATGAATCAGGCTATATATTATGCAAATCAATTTAGTACACACACACACACACACACACACACACACACACACACACACACACAGTATCTGTATCTGAAAAGTAGCAGCCCATAGTAATAGAAGCTGGTGAGTGTCCATTGTTTCTTTGAAGGCTTTTACAATCAGGTGTGTGTGTGTGTGTGTTTGTGTGTGCGTGTGTGTCTGCGGGTCACTGCTCTCAGATCAGGTCCTGCTCAGCACCGTTTTTGATTTCCCCACTGAAATCACCAGCTGTACCTGCTCAGCACGAGTGCACACACACACACACACACACAAACACAGTTACACTCACACACTTACACATTGTGTTTAATTGTAGCAGGGCTTTTTGTGAGTCACATAACACAAGCCGTCTGTTCGTCCATCACGGCTGAAACGAAGGAGAAAATATCAGTTGTCAGCATGAGGAAAAGGTAACTATAATAGATGTTTCTCTGCTGCCTCTATTTTCTCGGTGCTTTTCTTCTTTTTTTTTCCATCTTTATTCTGTCTCTTCCTTTTGTGTATTGTGTTTTTTTTTTCCACTGCTGGAATAAAACGCTTCATGGGAACTGGCAAAAACCAATGCCCCTCCGTTGCCATGGGAATTGTCAAACAATCAAACTAAGCAAAAATAGTTGTTGTAAAAGTCTGACATTTTTAACAAAAGCAAAGCCAATTTTACTTCTCATCGCTGCACAAAATAATGACTCTGCAAGTAAATACCAAACTGAATGATGCCTTACTTTTTTCTTGTTACTTTTCTATTAAACTTCCTCTGAACTTTTTGATTATGTCCACCACATTTGTGTTGGTTTGAGCGAACAAAGTATTAGAAACAATTTTCAATGCAGAGAAACAATTTTCAATGCAGAGCATGATTGCCTGTCGGTTGTTTTTTTAAGAATGACATCATCATCGTCGTCATTATCAAACTTTATTTTAACACTGAAACACATTAAGGTATCGTTTACAGTATGGCCAAGTGAAAAAAAAAAACATAAACAAAAGTTCCTAAACACCAAGAAAGAGAAATATGAAGCTTTGTTAGAAATGCAGATTAAAAAGTAAAAAAAATAAAATAAAAAGTGAAATCAGTAAAATAATGAAACCTCAGGAAAAAATAAAGCAAATAAAAATTATAAGGAGATGAATCAACTGAAGCAAAAACAGTCTGTCGTAACTTCACGACTTCTTCCTCACTGCATTAACAGTTTTATCATAATGTGTGAATGCTTCTATTTTAAGATGAATCTAAATTTGTTTGAACTACTCATTTCGTGCAATCAAGCATCATGACGGAACAGCTGTTTGTTTTTTCTCTTGCCAGACAACTGACCAGTATTCAATCAGCTAATTTCTTCAGCGGACTCATGTTTCATGTGAAGGGAAAGCTACATGTGTTTGTCACTGACAGTATATCTATCTCTGCTTTTCACTTTATTCTCACATGGTTTAAGAGGTTTAGAGCCGATGCAGCTACGGAGGGAGTCTGGTGAGCAGAAGGGGCTCTTTTATAAATCCTGGAGAGATTTGGGTGATTAAACTGAATCACGACACGCTCGAACAACTACTTTTGAAGTTGAAGGCACTTTGCTGCTGCGGCTGCTGCAGCGGCAACTGTGGCTGCACTGGGAAGCTGTGTGCTATGAGCATTTGTCTTTTCATTTCTATATAATACTGAATGCAGATATAAGTTATAATTAAATTTCTCCATATTGTCATTTTACATATGGCACATATTGCATGCCTGCTCTTGTTGGAAAAGGGATCCCTCCTTTACTCTTCCTGAGGTTTCTCCTTGTGCTTTCCTAATACGAAACCAGGTCTCAGGATAGAGGCTGTCATATGTGGGTAAAAGTGAGTGTTCCATTAATCACCAGGTTGGCAGATTGATCCCTGGCTCCCCCCTGTCCACATGTTGTCATGCATCGTAGGTCACTGCCAATTTCTGCGTGTGATTTTAGATGAAAGTGATTAAGTCAACCCCAATTTCAAAAAAGTTGGGACTCTGTGTAAATCCTAAATAGAAGTAGTAGTAATAGCAGTAATCTCCTTTATACAATCATGTGTTTGACAAAGTGTTGAACCTCTCTCCATCCTCACTTGTGAACAACTGAGTCTTTCCAGGATGAACCTTTCATACCCAATCATGATACTATCACCTGTTACCAGTGAACCTGTTTACCTGTGGACTGATCCAAACAGGTGTTTTTGGATCAGTCCACAACTTTCACAGTCTTTTCTTGCTCCTGTCCCAACTTGTTTGAAACATGTTGCTGCCATCAAATTCAGGATAAGCAGATATATACAAAAATCAATGAACATTAAATATACTGTCTTTCTTCTGTATTCACTTGAGTATATGTCAACAAGGATTAGCCAATGATCTCTGTTTATGTTTATATCATCCCAATTTTTTCGGTTTCTGGTTTGTAAACGCTGTTCATCCATTCATATGTTGTACAGATTGTAACATTCAGGTAACATTACTGATTTTGCTTGAATGCCAGTCAAGACAGTGAAAAAAAGGATTAATGCTCCTTTATGAACTCTGAAGCTTGTCAGTACTTGTAACGCACCCCATATTTTAGGACCCCATTGCATCTGGAAACCTCAGTGTGCAGTGCTTTTAGAAGCAGTCATTTAGTACATAACACAAAAATAGGCCAACAATACCAATGGTTGTGCGAGTGAAGTTGAAGTAAAATCGATTATTAAGCCGCGGTGAAAACGAGGCCACCGCATCCGGATATCTGTATTACTGGACGAGGGAGGAGCTGTGACCTGATTAAAAACAATGCATTGAACGGCTGACGGTGAACGTGCAGCGACTTCCAGAATAACTCAAGGTTGAGAACAACTTCATGTGGCCTTCTTTTAAAAAAAAAACTTCCCTGCATCTCATCAAGGAGAAGTAGGGCAGAAAATCACTAAACAACAGCCACAAAGGCAGAAAGAAACCTCACTGCCGGCTGCAGTAGCTTGCTCACGTAATGTCATGTTTTAATACCTTTCAGCAGCCCTCACAGATGTTGATAAGAGAAAAAAAGCAGCTGAACAGACCCCTTGGTTTTTTTCCTTCTTTGTTTGTTATGATAGGTGTTAAGTAAAACCCGAAGGCGAGGTAGTCGGGCATTACACCTGGATCCAGTTTAAACCCTGCAGTGTGTTCCCGCCTGATTCCTCATGTTGTTGTTTAGCTTCGCCGTTATTACTTTTCCTCCCAACAGATGGATCCAAAATGCAACAGGAGAGCCATGGAAGAGAGGGGGAGGGAGGGAGGAGAGGAATAGAGGCGAGGTGAGGTGAGGTGGTGAGGGATGAGAACATGAAAAGAGGAGAGAGACAGGAGTACGCAGGATTCAAGGAGGAAAAGATGAGGAGGAGGAGGGGACAGTGGAGTCGCCTGGAGGAAATAGAGGCAGAAAGGCGAGAAAAAGGGCTCAGCTTTGTTTATAACACCCTCCAACGAGTGTTAGTGAAGGGCTTCAGCTGCCTCAGGTAGGATTTAACATGCACTGGTGAGTCGCCGTGCTACCTGAGGGTGTGTGTGTGTGCTTACGTTCAGATGAGTCCAGGTTGAAAAGACCTCACAAGTGCTGGGCAAATACTGTGTGTGAGAGCAGGATTTTCACCCTCAGGACTGTCATCAGCATTTATTCGTGTATGACTGTATGTAATTACATGAGGCGCACGAGTGTGTTTGATCAAGCCGAAGTCATACAAGCTGAAACATGTTAAGTTGGCACAAAAAGTTTTGTCAAGAAAATATCAAACAATATGTCGCAGGTAGGGTAAAAAGAAAAAAATATATATGTTAAATTTTACTCTAATTAAGTAATTGAAGTAATAAAATGATATTTATTAACAAGAATGCCAAGAGATAAACACACCGAAGACGAAGAAACAGCAGACGAACTCCCTACAGTCGGCTTGCTTTTGCTACCTAAACTCCTAAGTGTCAAAATTTCAATGATTTCTGCATGGCCTTGTGTTGTCTAGCTGCAGCATCTTTCAAGTCAGCAAAATGTGTGACATAAAATACTGTGTGATTTTATTGCTGGTGATTCTGACCATCATCATTTAGAAGTTGGACAGCTGTGATTCTAGGAATATTCTTACCTTTAATATTAAATGTATCCGTGTTTACCACTTTCCAAAGAACAGACAAGTCTTGATAACATCACTGAAGTGTGACGTTATGTTATCATACAACCACTGGATCATAATTCATCCTGTGGAGATGCCAACAACTTAATTTGATATTGCTTCATGAACATATTTATAATGTACCAATTGATGGTCTGTATTTCTAGAGGGAAGTTTAATGTAATTCCAAACTCTTCTCTGGTTAATGAGGTATTAAAAGTTAGTTTATCATTACCCCATACTGTCCCAGGTTATAATGGTTTGGAAGATGATGAGATCAACAATAAGGCATCAATCTTTTTTTGCTTGCACGGTTTGAAATTGGGTAAATATTTCATTTACTGGATGAGTGGTTAATTCTATGTGCTGTAGGACACTGTAATACTTTTATAGCAGAAATTGTAGTACAAAATGAGTCTTTCTCTTTGACCATGTGACAACCAGGAGTTCTCACAATCTAACAAGCAACAGTGATGTGCCGTATCTTTTACATTGGCCTGATCTCCCCGTGAACGGGAGCAAGCTAAAACAGGTGTCAATAAACTGTATTAGTGGGTGTCATAAAACATGAAGGAGAGGAAAACCTGATATCAAAATCCGACAGGCTCTTTTCTTTCCTTCACTGTTGCTGATAAATCCATAATAAGCTGAAGATAAGGAAACAGAAACAAAAGATCACATTCAGCTGACTGTTTCAATTCTTGTCTTATTGACTAGATATCCTATTTGTTATTAAGGTGGAACTTTTCATGCAATGCAACCGTCTTTAAGTCGAACAAGTTGAAGCATCTGATGCTGCTTCTAAGAACTAGGGAATATGTACCGTCACGGAGCACCTTCATTGACAATCAGAGCGAAGAGAGAGAGCTTAAGTGTGTGTGTATATGTATGTGTCTTTTGAGTGTGTGTGTATATTTAGAGCATAAAGGACATTTTAGCATGTGTAGTAGATGATAGATGGATCTCGAATACATCAGACTGAAGGTGTGTGTGAGCTCTGAATCTTTAATATTAATATAAAATGAACCTGATTGTTGGGATTAGGAAACTTTTTAATATTGTAAGAGTGACTGCAATGGTACAAATCACAATATTATTAATAATAATGATGAAACATAATTATAGACATATGCATGTTATATCTATCACTTGAACGTATCATTACATTTTCACACATGACTGAAGATCAGTCCTTTGTAAGCAATAGTGAATGATGCATTTCAGTTTTTTCAGAATGAATACATGCACATTTGATATTTCCTCGCTCATACATCCTGTTATTCTCACCTTTTGTTCTTCGTAACATGGTGGACAGCAGGGTGATAAGATTCAGGGCCCAAAAACAAAAAAAGAGCGAGAACAGAAAATCATTCTTTGAAACCAGCGAGCAGAGCGTTGCTTTGTGTCACATGTGTGAGCTGCATGGTTCACAGTTCATGTCACTTCATGTTATCACTTCCTAAAAGCAGTCTGGGTAATTATAAGGCTGTATCGGGTTCTGCTCCGTTCCACCACGCACACACAATTCAGACTAAAACTAATGAATATCACCAGTGAATAACATTATTTCTGCTTTTTTTCTCTCACTTCTGAGAGAAAATCCCCATTTCTGTTTTTTCTTGCCTGAATTTCCTTTTTCTTTCATTTTGATAGGATGTTCAGCAGCAGCATAAACAAAGCTTTGATCACCAGAAAAAAGGCAGTCGACACTGGTTTCTCCATCTTGTGACACAATTTTTTTTTTAAAGGAATTTGGCTACCAGTCTTTATTATCACTTGTCTCTCTATTTTTGCCTGATTAATTGTTTGCCAGTCTTCTTGTATTTGGATCTCTTTTACTGAATGCTTGCCTATCTGCTTCACCTGCCTGTCGCTTCTTTCCTCGCAAACATCACAGATGCCTGAGCTGACAGCAGTGAAATCGATGGGTCACCTCCCATGACGTTTAAAAATCCAGCATCGTCATGATTGGCTTCTGAACTGTCATACAACAAAGAGAGTGAGACAACAGGCGGAGTCTGTGGAGAGAAATGAAGCAGACAGACAAACAACAACACAAATTAATATAAAGAGAGACAAGAGAGAAACCTACAACCCTGATTCCAAAAAAATGTTCGGAAGTTGTGTGAAACTTAAAACAGAATGCAATCATTTGCAAAATAACTGTGTTTTACAAGGTATTCTTGCATCCAAGTAGTAATCTCCTTTCGGCAATCATGTGTTTGAAAGTGGTGAACCTCACTCCATTCTTACTTGTGAACATAAAACTGCATGTGTACTAAACAAATGTGTACCCACAAAGACTGAAATATACATGTGCATTCAGCCTAAACAATGTACTTTACTTCTTATATTTCACATCCACCTCATAATTTCACCTGCAGCTGTCTCTTGAATCCTGCGTGTGCACCTGGTCTGAAGTCTGCATGAGGCGCACATGTTCTCATTATGCAATCTTCTTTTATGAAAATGTACACATGGTATTTGCATGTACACATCCTTTTTACGTCTGAGAGCTGTACTACGAAGTGAGGTAAGTGGCTCTGGCTCAGAGTAGGTTAAACTCACTTTGTTGTACAGCCCTCAGGTCTCTGACTTTACTGGATTATTCAAACCCCACTGAAGTAAACCTTCAGCTTCTTTTATACCTAATTCATCTGTCATAACTTTTGTCTTTGAATGAAATGGGCATGACTGGAAATGCAAAGTAACACAATAATCGATGCGATGGAATGTTTCATATTAATTTATCGCAGGCTGTCAGGATGAGTGGAAGCAGCACAAATAGTAATCATCATTACTGAGTGGATGTAAAATTACGTAGGACAAGCCAGCAAAAGATAATTATTATTATTGTTATTTTATTCTCATGCAGATGCCATCATCACCTCTCTCTCGCCTCTGTCTGGCTTTCCACCTCTGATTCAAATGTGCGCACGAGCATACATGCATGTCAGTACACTTCAAAAGCATAACAGATGCCACAGTCTGGAGAATAAACAAAGATGCATGTGTTATATGAGTGTAAATGGAAAATAACAATAATAATTTACATAGTTTATTTATATAGAACTTCAACTTCAACATCATCAAAACCAGAGATTACAAAAAGAACACACAACATGATGATTACACATGAACCAATCTGTATTAAATCTGAATTGACTGCAATTTTAAAAATACATTTTCAGATACAATTTGTGAATTGTGAATTTCCCCATTGCGGAACGAATAAAGGCTTATCTTATCTTAATTTTTAGTTTTGCATCTTTGCATGTACATATATGGACGTGCAGACGTGCAGTCATCAATGTGTGTTTTTTTCTGATTGTTGTCTGACTGACAGTCAATTTGGCCCTTTGAGGATTGATGACTAATCAGCAAGACACTGGCTAATCAAACACACACACACGCACAAACTCATACGTAGAATAACACACATGCTGCAGATTATAATTGTCAGTGATTGCATTTGAATGCATGCCCATGCTTCCACTGATTAGCATTGTGGCACAAAGAGCCGTTGGATCCCTTGTTGCTTGAACCAAAGAGCTAACAAATCGCTAAAGATTCTAGAAAACTAGCCTTTTCATTTACCAATTGTGTCTATAGCATCTGTCTATGTTGATATAACCTCAGTTTCCAACGTGAAAACACAAGTGCGTTTTGTTGCTGTTTGCTTTCCACTCTAAGCGGCGGCTGCCACAGCTTCTCTGTAGTATATTCAAAGTTTTTCACAACCCCATGATCACCGCAAACCACAGATAATTCCCTGCAAAAAGAAAAGCATGTCAAAGGTGTGCTTGGGAGAAAAACAACTTTTTGTTCTGAGTTGCACAAAAGCTGTCTTCTTGTCTTGAGACTGCAGGTTTCCACAAGACAGTCACAACTGTCTGGCACATTTGGGCCTTTGGCGTGTAAAGATATTATCATGCTGATTGTACAATAATGCAATAAAGCATTTATCATCCCTAAGAGACAAACAAGGCAACGAGAGAGAGAGAGAGAGAGAGAGAGAGAGAGAGAGAGAGAGAGAGAGGGAAACCAACAGACAAGTAGAGAGAAGAGGAAAGGAAGGGAATTTCTCTTCCATTAAGATGCAAACTGCTCCTGCTCCTTTGGGTGCGCAAACAAGTGGGAGAGGCAAAGAGAGGAGGAGGAGGAGACGAATAAATGAACAGAGGGGAAAATAAAACGAGAGGACAGGAGATGATGGGCTGGTTGCATTGATCAAAGTCTGAATATTCACAGCACTCTCCTCTCCAAGATTAAATACTAATTACACTCAACAGCTGCTCAATGAGCTCGCTAAGACTCATTATCACAATGTAGTACATGTGTACCACTTTAGAAACACAGGCCTTCATTGCAAAACAAGACGTCCACCAAGAGGAAATAAAAGGAATACCTTCTTGGGTACAATGATTCCTGCAGGAAAGTTAAAAACTTTAAAATGGACCATTTGTAAAGACCTTCAGGAGAAAGGCAGAGCTGCTTTGTTAATTAAGCAATAAATGTTTATTTCTCACATCTCCAGTGATTATTTAGGAGTTATTGAAGGTGATGAACAAGTGTCACTGTCGTCTCAGTTCCACGCTGGATGAAATTAAAGTGACTGACATAAGAACTGTATGAGCTACCAAACAATGAATTGTCTTAATATTGATGTGTGGCAATTGGACATCTTGGGGAATTTGTTGTCTTGCTGAGACAGACAGGACTGATACTATTTTGCCGAAACCAGCGGTGAAAAAGAAAACCAACACGTCATTTTTACACTTTGGTTTTTGCATTAAAGAAATGAGACATAATTTGTTAATTAGTGATCTTTAGAGGTGTTGGTTGGCAGATTTAATTTCCTTTTGGGAGAGCTAAGCTAGCTGCTTCACCCTGTTTCCCGCCTTTGTGCTAAGCTAAGTTAATCAGCTGCTGACTGTGGCTTTATAATTAAAACACAGATATCAGTTAGTCAGACATTTATAAATGTCCACTGTTGTGGTACCAATAAAGGAATATCTCAAACTCTCAGGAAGAAAGCAAATAAGCTTCTGGAAATGTCAAACTACTGCTTTAAAGCCACAGTGTATACAGGTTGACAATTTCTGACTTTGTGGCCCCCAGGTGGTCGTCTTAAAAAATACACTTTTAGAATAATCACAAAGATGCAATATTCACATAAATTTTACAATATCATATAACCACATATGTACTCAGTGGTCACTTTATTACTGCAGGTACATCTTTACTTAATCTGTTGAGTTTCAATACAGCAGCCCTTTGTAATGTTTAGTTTTTGTCCTTTCCATTTCCATACATGAGGGAAGCTGTACTCAAAACACCTCTAAATATAATGCAGTCCAATTCAACAACAACACCACAGATTGTGATTTCAGTGCTAAATCATATGCATTGTTTTACAACACCTTATAAAAGTAGACTCGACGATCAAACAGTTGTTTTGATTGGATAAGATTGTACTTAATAAAGTGGCCACTGTGGTGTGTGTCACATACTCACGATAGAAACCAGTGAGTTAAATTATAATAGCTCACCTGTAATAGAGCACAAATAAAGAGGTTATATAACTCAGTGTAAAACTGTGGTTAAAAAATGGAAAAACAAGAGAACGAAACAAATTGTTTGTAATTTGCTCGTTGGGGTAGAAAAAGTGTCATTTTAACCTCCAGAGGTTGGATTGTGTTGTAGCATTAGTCACTGCTAACATTGCATGGTTGAGCAGTTTGAGAGTACCTGTGTGTGTGTGTGTGTGTGTGTGTGTGTGTGTGTTAGTGTTATGGCATAGAGAAGGGCTGCTCTTGAAATGCCAGTGGGCGGGAGTTTTTTGCTCCAAAACAAGCTGGGAAGTGAGTTATGCAATCCAAAAATCTCAGCAAGCACTTGGTGTTGACTCATTGGTGCTGATCAACAACAAACTCCCACAGACTTGCAGGATTTCAGTATGGTCATTTTGTGCTGTGTGGCAGCACAAATCTTATTTTACTACTTTACTATTGCCATTTTGAGAGCTCAAACCATCTCACCAACTGCACCAGCTCTTCTCCCTCTTCACCATAACTCTGCACAGTGTCCTAAAGTAGCAGAATCACCATAATAACATATAAATCACAATGAAAGAGTGTGGCAGATGGTGGGCGAGCACGTCACACAACTGGGTCAACGTGTTGGAGAATGGACCACACCGCACAGTTTTTACACAAGCAGAATGAGACACAGTGCAGCAAGGAAGTGAAAGCAAGCTGGAAAGAGCTTCGAAAGTTACCCAGGAATTAAAGATTATTGTATTTACCTGATGAAGGGTGTTCAGCTAAAACATGTTTCCCCACACTTTCACTTACTTTATTCAACTGAATTAGCTGCAGTTTATCCTGCTGTTGTGACCATGACTGTGACAAGTATCCTGAGTGCATAATGGGTAGAAAGCAAATTGTGTGTGTGTGTGAGTGTGTGTGTGTGTGTGTGTGTGTGTGTGTGTGTGTGTCAGTGTGTCAGTGTGTGTGTCAGTGTGTGTGTCAGGGGATGTTCCTTTTTGTTTGTTGTCTGTGTGACTGGCAGTCGGGCTGCATGAGGGTTGACGGCTAATCAGTGCGTCACTTCCTAATGGGCTAAAATGTACACATGCACACAGAAATGCACACACGCGCGCACAAGTGCACACACAAGCACAGCAAGGAGTATAATTGTCTGTGATTGCATTTGGATACCCATCCACACTCATGCTGATTAACAATGTGGCGTTAACAGAGAAAGAACTGCAGAACGAACAAGAGAGGGGGAAACAGAGAGTGAGTGGGGGGGGTGCTTATTAGCTCGCACAGTTGTCTGCATATTGCTATTAATGAGAAATTTGAACCAATTAAAGTGAGCCAAAATCCACTAAACAGCAGCCCAATATATTTGCTCATGGTAAATTACACAGCTGCCATGTCAGTTTTCAACTTTACAGCTTAAAGCACCAGCTCACTGTTTTAGAAAGCATCGTCTTTCACAGACACATAGATTCTGTATATAGGGTCAAACTCATGCGGAGACATCCACTGGTAACAGGTGCATAAAATCAAGTATACAGCTGTGCCGCTCAGTCGGCCTTCTTCTGTGCAGATATTTTGACTTGTCATATTTGGGAAAAGCGCAGGTGCTGCTAGTAAGCATTAACAGCGCCTCCATCTTATTTAAGTTCCAGTCACACCAGCTTTTGATACATTAACATTTTGCAGTGAAATCAGTTCATTTCACTACGATCTGTGTGAGTAACGCAAATCTGTGCAGATATTTCATGTCGAGTTCGACTGTGGCAAACCTTGAAATGCAAGTTTGCACCATTGGCCGATAGAAAGCTGTCTCGACACTGTCATGCTATATAGGCAAGACCAAAATGGAGGAAGCTATGGCAGCTTATGAGCTTTGTCTGACCATCCATTTTTATTCAGCTTCTCTGTCAAAGTAAAGAGTTTGCAGGTAAATGGATAAATAAATGTGATATGTATAATGATGCATAATGAGAGCAAAATGTTTGAACAAGAGTAAACAAAATAGAACAAAAATGCTCACCAAAAATAATTTGCCTTTAATTGCTGCAATCCCAACCAAGTTCCAATGTGCCTCAGTAAGCAATGTCAGCAGCACTGGGAGCATCGTGACATGGCTTTCCATGGCTGAGCAGCGGCACACAAGCCTGAGATCAACA
The DNA here is from genome assembly GCA_037975185.1 of Centropyge bicolor. NCBI lineage: Eukaryota > Metazoa > Chordata > Actinopteri > Pomacanthidae > Centropyge > Centropyge bicolor. The sequence continues at coordinate 8,088,659 of JBBMOC010000020.1, read as the reverse complement.
TGCACAATGCCAAATGTAGGCTGGATATGTGGAAAGGACATTGTATACAATCGTGATCTGGAGCAGCAGAAAGTCTCGAGTGGTGAATCACGCTTCACTATGCGGCAGTCTGATGGATAATTTTGCAGTAGGTGTGAAGGTTTCCTGCCGGACTTTATAGTGCCAACTGCAAACTTTGGTGGAGGACGTTGGTGCAACACTTTTGAGAAGGCCCCTTCCTTTTTCTGTGTCTCCATCTTTAAAGCCAGGTCTATGAAATGATCCTCCCAGTGTGCTGTGGTTGAACAAAGCCTTGACCTGATCCTCATCCAACACCTTTGGGATAAATTTGAACGGCAATTGAAAATCAGATCGAGATAGATAGATAGATGTTTTGACTCCATGCAAAGATTTATTTAAATGCACCAATGTTGGCAGAACTGTGATTTGTTTTTAAGGTCTCATTTAGCTAATTTTCACCCTCAAGATCCTTTTGGCAGTTGCATCAACAATAGATTTTGCAGGCAATCATGCATGCAGACTTCCATATTCACCCAAATTAAAACACCAAGCAGGTCCTGCGGGGTTTATACTTGAATGTGAGAGGCATATTTGTTATGAGAATGTGTCATCATGGCTGAATTACAGCAAATTATTATTAATAAGCAGATCCTGCACATACTGTAGCATCTCTATGAAAAGATAAACAGTTTTCACCGCAGCCCCTCTCGGTCGATCACATGAAAAGACTTGAAGACGTCTCACTCTTTCTATATGCGCAGATGGGAACAGAGCAGGAGATTGAATGGGTGAGAGGGAGGGAGGGCAGAGAGGAAGTCGGAGAAAATGGAAGCAGGAGACAGAAAGATGAGAGTGGGCAGGAGAGGAGGAAGGAGAGCGGCGAAGATGAGGAGATGAGGGAGGGAGAGCAGAAAAAGGAGTGGGAAGAGCAGAGCAGAGAGGGAATCATAGCCTTAATGTGTCTGCGTGAGTGACAGCCACGTATGAATATTGCATGTGTGATTAGGGAGCAGAGAAGATGGGGCTTAAATGGCTTGTTAACCAGGCCCCTAAACACTGGCAGCGCGATGGAAAAGGAGCAGGGGAAAGGAAGCCGAGAAGGAGAGGGAGGTGCCAAAATACTGACAGAAGAGCTGAGAGCGAGGACGGGGGGAGGGGGGAGAAAGTTAGAGAATGGAAAAGAGATGAGCGAAAGTAAAGGGAAAGAAAAATTACTTGATCTTTTATTAGCTGATGCAGCAGGACATGGAGGGAGCAGAGCAGGAACAAAAGCATGGGGGAAATCAGGGACATACAGGTGGTCTAAACCGGGACAATCAAAAGGCCAAGCATTTGGATTGTGATTGAAGTACCATTCAGATCCCTGTCAAACCATTTGGACAGGCATAAACATATGTTCCTCAACCTCGAAACAAGTCATATGCTGGCACTGCTTCTCCTGCCACTACTATGCTGACGACACCAATTTATCACCATTGAAAATGCTGTAATGCTACCGACTCGAATGGCGAGGAACATGGGTGTGACTCTGGATGATCAACTGTTATTCTCACCAAACATCCCAGCAGGCATCCTCTTCTGTACAAGATCAGGAGGATCTGCCCCTTCCTTAGCGGGGAGTCAGCTCATGGTGCTCATTTAGGCACTTCATCGTCATCTCCTGCTGCAACTACAGCAGCTCTGTCCTCGTCCAGTCCTCTGCATCTGCAACCAGGACTCAACCACCTGGTGTTCAACCTCCCAAAGTTCTCCAGTGCAACCATTCTACTTCTCCCCTCTGCACTTCTACCTGTCACCATGAGGATCTTGCTGTATCTCTTCAGGGCTCTTGTCTGTTCTGGTCAGCCACTGCCCATCTCTTGTTTCAGGCTAATAACCCACTCCTACACCTCGAAAACCTTAGCTGGCCCTTACTTCAATCTAATGTCTTTAAAGAAGAAGTTGTCACTGTTTGTTTGGGAGGGTGTCACTTCCAATTTTTGATAACATCTCAATCCTCTTCCTTTTGAGTTCGAATGCAGTTTTAAGTCCCTTTAGACAAGAACAACTCCCAAATATACGTAAGGTCATGTCCCATTGGTTTCCATTCATTTCTGTACACCATGAAGTTGAAGTGACTTGAAACTTGATTGAGGAAGGTAATCCATCACAATAGAGGTGCTCATTGATCCAGCGTTCATTGACTCATGTCCCATCCTAATGCCTAATGGTCTCAGGTCTGTGTGTCAATAATCACTCCAGGAGAAAATTATTAAAGATAAGAGATAAAGAATGTGAAGTGTCAAGAGCATCACATTGATTTTTAGGACATGTGTTGCTGCTCTTTTCAGGCCCTACCTCTGCTCCATTTGGATCTGTTTGAGCCGTCCACATTTTGGATCTGGACTAATGATCCTCAGGTCTATTGTGGAGTGGTTCTGATGGTCTTGGGGTCTGTTTAAGATCAGGTCTCTTTTTTTTTAAATGAATTCTTTCCGACAAAGTTTTTTAATACATAAACACAACAATTTCACACTGTCTTCCTCATATGTTTGCTTATTGTTTTCCTTCTGGATTCGATTTTATGACGTCAAAATTTCTCAGTGGCTTCAGCAAACAATTTATATTAATATCCTCATGCATTGATTTCGTCGCTAAATTTGTTTGGTTTTTTTTGTTTTTTTCAACCTTTTTGCTTAAAACTACAGTTGGTCTATACCTGTCAATATCAAGACTTTGAATTTGTGGTTAAGTTGCTAAAGAAAATGCAAAACCCTCATGGTTGTGTTGTTCGGTTTGTAGAAATGTAGTTACTCTTCAAATCTCCACTTTATCCAACAGGCCATGTCATTAATTCTCACTAATTCTCGCTAATTGTTGGCCGACAGTAAACAAACAAACAACACTTGTGGAGTTTGGCGAGCCTGGCATGAGCAGCACCATTTCCAATTCTGATTTTCTTATTATTGTTTTTATTGTTTGCAGCATTCTGGACAAGTTTTTGGCATTTATGTTTTTTTTGTTTGCGGCATCTCAAACTTGTTTTTGGCAATGTGCAGTTCCTCTCAGCACTCCGGACCAGTTTCTGGCAGTGCTGTAGCTGTGAATGGGCAGTGTTGGACCATGCTAATTGAAAGTGGCTGCGTGCCCGATTTGGCACCGTGTCACATATCGACAGAGCAGCGGACACTTTCTCAAGTCCAAATTCTTGCTGCAGGACATTTTCTGGCAGAGGGAATTAGCTGTCCGAGCCAGACACACACGCACAATCATGAACAGCATGCAGACACACACAGACACTCATGAGCGCACAAAAAAAACGTGTAAGCAGAAAGGACAAATGAGACACAGAATTAGTGGGGGTGGGTGGTTTTGGTGTGAACATGTAAATGACAGGCGTATGGACAAGAATAACCAGCCAGCATATCCCTCTGTTTCCTTTCCCTCATTTCTCTGAATAAAAGATGGACGAGCCTGCTTGGAGTGATTTGGTTACAGCATCACAGGGAAATGATGTACCTGACTTCACCTTTTAGTCATGTTGCCTTTTAGAGTCACTGTGATAAACTCTGACCATCACCCTCCATCACTGCCTCTAATCCGCCTCATTCATGCTTCCTACTTTCACCCCTGGCTCCATTTCCTCTTTTCTCTTTGTTTTTTTTTATGCCTTTAACAACTGAGTGTTTATGAATGTGACTGTTGCCGCTGTTATATTTAGCCTATTCTACTCACTGTGTTTCTGTTTATTATTGCTCTGTAGCTTCTGTTTTAAATGTCAAAGCAAGGTTTTTTTTAGCTGAAATGACCTCCAGTGGCAATTAAGTAAATCAACATTTACAGACTGGAGTCGACTTTAGCAAACACTAAGTTTACCAGTAGTAGGGCAAAACGATATTATTGTTAGATTATATTAATAATCTGGGAGTACATGGGTACTTGCTGTTAATTATAATAATATTTATTTATTAAAATAATATTAATAATAGAGACCTTGCAGCAGTTTAAGTGATTTGATATGCTATAAAATCTAATAATTGAATTTAAACGTTTTACAAGTAAACTTCTACAGACACAATGTCAGCTCCAGAGTAATCTATTACACTTGTACAAATACAGGATGACTTACAAAGGGGTCATTGGCAAAAACAGATCTCCATTTTTATTTATTTTCCTAAATCAGTTTTTTTTTTTATTGTGCACTCAGGGGAATATCAGTCAAACTGGTGCTGTTTTATATCTGTCTCTGCAAATCAGCTCTTTAGGGCTATTTTCATGACTGCAGCTGATATTTATTTTAGTTATTCATTAATCTTCCAATTCACTGATTTTGTACAACAAATGACCCAAAGTGATTGCTTGACACAGTGATGGACATTTTTGTATATTTTCTCACAAACAGTAAAAGAAAACTTTAATGAGATGGAGAAGACAAGTGAAAAAACACTTTTTACAAGCTCTGGTCAACAAATAATTGGTATTTCTTACTCAAAGACTAAAGGCTAAAGACTAAAGACTTCTGTGCAGCTGAGATTGTGAATAGTTTAACTGCCTCCTGTCCTTTACATGTGGCCCTCAAGGGAAATAATTGATGATTTGAGAAACTGACGTGTCATTGGTCCTCCTCCTCCTCCTCTTGCAGCCTGTGTGAACATACAGGCTGGGAGACGAGCCTGGGCACTGGCAGATGTACCAGCTGCCTCACATGCTGCTTAGTATTTCAGCAAAAGCTAAGCAACCACCAGGATCACATTAACCCCCTGAACAAACACGTACACGCTCACATCAGAACTTAAGCCTTGATCGTAGTCCAGGACTGACGTGGACTTGCACATGGCTGCACAAACGCTTCTATATCCACTACAATGTGTGCATGCATGTATGCGGACATGTTCCACAGGTGTTTGCTTGAGAACATGATAGTGAACTCCTGACAGCTCCTTTGTTTTGCTGAACAAAAAAAGAAAACAGTGTGTGCAATTGACGCCCCTCTTTGCATAAGACTCAGCGTGGACCCTCACAGACTTGGCTAGATAACAAAATTTATCTGCCTTTACAGTCACCCACTACTCAGACAAACACTGGCAGTGGCAGCATCTTTAAACATTCACCGCCAACACTTTAAATTGGTTTTCTTTCAACATTACATAACAGGGTTAAGATGATGGTAAAGGCAAGTAAAACCACTCTGTTATGTGAAAAGGTTGTGATCATAGTAAGAGAAGAAAAATGACAAGACCATTGTTGTCCCTGCAACAAAGAGAGCAAACGCTTTAGTCAGCCATCCACCTCCACACCTTTACCTTTAACTGCACTGCATTTAATGTCCTGCACTGACACTGAAGCTTATCATTAAACATAAATCATTCATTCACAATTGTTGGAGTAGTTTGTAATAGACGTGGCTGGATATGCACACATAAAAGGGAGCATATAAATGTAGATATAAATATATGGAGCGACATACTTTTAGTATCCTCAAGCTTGTTTTTGACACAGAGGCTCACTTTGCATTGACTTACATTCATTACAAATGCAGATGCTTAATATTGTGGGGACCCAATTTGTGTCCCAATATGGGAGTTGACTCCACAAAATGTCACTGTGGAAACAGACAATATGATAAAAACGTAGCACAGACAAATCTCATCCTGTCAGAAATCACATCTTTCTCCCCCCCCCCCCCCCCCCNTAATATTGTGGGGACCCAATTTGTGTCCCAATATGGGAGTTGACTCCACAAAATGTCACTGTGGAAACAGACAATATGATAAAAACGTAGCACAGACAAATCTCATCCTGTCAGAAATCACATCTTTCTCCCCCCCCCCCCCCCCCCAAGCCATTTTTTGCATTTTGCTTCATTGAAAGCTAATGAAGTGGGATAAATATAATCTTTCATGCTGAGATGCTTCTTCTTAGATGCACCGGCCAGACAAAATATGAAGATCATTCCAGATGACAGATACCTTTTACCGTATTGGGCGCGCTGTCAAGGAACACACGCATGTCATTTCTTTTGTGAGACATCAGTCTGGTGTCGTGTGTCTTTCAGGAGAGAATGGGCCGTGTAAAGAGAGAGTGGGTCGCCTCCTAAGACTTTCTGTATGCAGTGCTCACTACATGTTTTCTGCGTGGACTATATTTTGAATGATTGTACTTTGATGCAAATTTTATCTTTTCATTCATGTTGAACAGCTTTAAAATTCCAATATTACACTTTACATTGCACGTAATCAGGCTCCACTGTAATGTGTACAATTCACAGTACAGTGTCAAATTTAAAGTTTCTACAGTACGATACAAATTAAAAGCTGACAGTAGTAAAAATAAGACCTAATGTGAAAATTCTTTTTAAAAACAGACATTCAGAGAGACACCGACACTCTGTTTGCGTTTTTTGTATTTGTAACCAGAGAAAATGAAAATGAAAAAATTGACATTTCCTTCAGTTTTAGTCACAGTGTTTGTGTTGTTTGTCTCTTGTATTTTATTTAATCTCTTAACTTAATTATCTCTATTATCTCACATATACAGTAGATGTATTTTATCAACAGTTATCATCAAAGATGCAATTACACAAAGGCGTATTCCAGTACTGGAACTTTCATGGCATCTGTATCAAACTCCACTCAACAGATGGCCGAAGCTACTGCTCTGGTATCTTTGGGACAAATCTTCATTCTGTGAGAGTGTTTATTGCATTTTGTGTGTGAAATTAACCGTCTGGTCAAACAGCGTTTTCAGTGTTGATAGTGGCATGATGAGCTTTGCGAAAGAGGCCTCAGCACTGGGAAATGCTTCTGACCAACTGTGGGAAAAATAGATGAAACTATAAGTCACTCAATAAGCTCTATATTATGTTTGCTGTGTTTGCAAAACATGTTCACATCTGATAAGTGTTAATTGAAGCTTTTTGCATTTAAAGATTGTAATAAACAGTGCTGGGAAATGCTCCAAGACTAAATATACTGTAGCTTTATTATAAATGTAAGACCCTGAAATACATGAGACAATCAGGGCCTCATCCAGAATTTCAGAAACACTGAGGTCGCAAATCAATTGTTTGGATTTTTCATGTTTTATGTATTCAACCATATTTAGTGTAAATAAAATGGCCAAGGTCTAAATGCTGTTTCAGAACCTTCTCTATGATCTGGTGGGCAAATAGTGCATCCAGCATCTACTTACTGTATGTATTTTGTTGTTGAATTTAATCTTGTGAACTGAATATTTAAGGAGAGGTTGATTTGGTGAAACCTGTGGTTAACTTGGTAACAGCAAGTAACCATGTACTCCCAGATGATACATACAAAGGAAATGACTTCAGTGTCTTCAACAATAAAGGAGTATTCTGATCCTTTACTTAAATAGAATTACTAATACCACACTATAAACAATACTCTGCAACATGTAAAACTCCTGCATTCAAAACCTTACTGAACTGACAGTGTGTTAGATTTGTCAGTAAAATATACTTAAATTATCAAAAGTACACATACTCGTGTAGTAAAATGCTCCCACTGTCAGCTGTGGATGTTTACTGTTGAGCTCATTTTAACTACTTTATATACTGTTGGCTTGTTTAATCCAATGCATTATATTCTAAAATATAATCATATGTTTGTAGCGCCACTGCCCTATGAGAAACACTCATCTATAAAAAGTACGCTTCATGAGAAAAACAGCCCTGTTTTCAGCCTTGTGATGATAAAGCAGCTAATCCAAGAGGGTTTTCAATAGTTTATTTAGCTTAGCAAGTAGGATAATTTTCTCAACTACTGTATAAAGAAATATGTAATCCTTCAGTTTATCAGAGAAATTCAAATTCAGAATCACCAAATTTGAAGATACAAGGTGTTTACTGGACAGAAGTGGTTTGAAAAATGTATAATCTGAAACATAACTCGTAACTGAAGCTGTCAGATGAAAGTAGTGTAGTAAAAAGTACAGTGTGAGGTGTAGCGGAGTAGAAGTATAGATTTGGAGAAAATGACTCAAAATACAGTATTTGGGTAAATGTACCTAGTTGCTTTCCACCACTGAATATGACTCTGAAGACAGCATGATTTAGTGATGTATCACATAACACACATTTACTTTTTGGTCACAAAACAACTGAGGATGCTTTCAAATGCAGCTCTTGCACAACTGTGACGGATAAGATCAGCTGTGATATGACATTTCCAACTAAAATCCGAGATGCAGAAAAAGTTTGGGAGCCCTTCTACAGGAAGGAAGGAAGAAGAGAGAGAGAGAGAGAGAGAGAAAGAGCACAGAGAGAAATATCCCAGCGTAGGGAAGAGAAAGACAAACAGTCAGGGAAGAAAGAGAAAGTTATACCAAAGTGCTCTAAGAAGCTTATCGTCATATGATAATCATCATTCAATTTGATCGGTTGGCAGATAGAAGGTCAAGAAGGCAGCTAGTCTTAATTGTGCCTCGCAGCTCGGCCCGACCGAGTCGTCTCAGGTACAGGGTATCATGTGCATCTGTATGTGTGTCTGTGTCTGCTTCCATCGCTAGGAGGACTGATTTGAATTGTCAACCTTGAGAGCAAGGACGTTTTCAAAAAGTGAGGACATGTTGGGTGTTTGTGCATTAGAGGGTTAAACCTTGGTTTTAGGGTAAGAGTCGGGTTAGGTTCAGTAAGGTACTGAGTTAGGTGAAGTCTTCAAATGCAAACATGTTTGTGAGTGACAGAGAGACAGACACAGAGAGACAGAGAAAGATAGAGAGATGAGATTATGTCCATACCTAGCTGTAGTTGACATTATCGTAGATGAAATAAAGCATAATCTGATACTGTTCCAAAATTATTTGTGTGTGATCTTTGAAGTCATACTTCAGCTAAATCCAATCAACTGCGCACACATTTTCTTTTGAAATGGGTGTTTCTGTCTTTCAAAGTGTTTCTGGGTC
>JBBMOC010000020.1:7807258-8074758 GCA_037975185.1 Centropyge bicolor | reverse complement strand
AGGCTATTGGAATATTAATTTGTGATAAGATGTATATTATCCACACACTCCAACATACAAAAAAATGAAAATATTTCTCAGAGACACTTTCCCCCACTGTTTTTTAAAAATCAAACTTGACTTTGCCTGGATTTCTGTCCATAGCCATTTAATTTTGAATAATTTACAAAAGAAAATCCCCCCAAAATTCATATTTTTCATGCGTTAACTTGTCCAAATATGTCAAAAGGGGCACAAAAGATCATCCATACTCTGGCTTTCTGTATCAGAAGCTGTTCGGACTTCAGGTGTGTTTCATGTGAATTAATAATAGTATGTATGTATGTAGTAAATGTATTGTGACAGGTGTACATTTCGGAAAACATAACATGAATATAAATCTGCTAGTGTGATGATAACTTTTAAAAACTAGTCCGATGGTGGTGGTCTGTTTAGTAGTCATGACATTTCCCGCAGCACCTGAACGCAGCAGCGGTGTGGGAGAGGCTGGTTTGTTGATTGACTTGAAGCTTCGCCTGCGCTGTAGCCAAACTAGCTAGCAGCTCTTGTCAGAGTTAAAGCTCTTCATCTGACAAGCTGTCAATAATGTAACTCTCGTCGCACAGCTGTTGTGCCACACGACCTGGCACAAGGAGATGATTTCCTGCCGATGAGTCTCATGTTATCGGACTGGTTTCTAACAGAGCACGACGTGGTTTTAGCATTAGCTTAAGTTAAGATTGACAAGATAGACGGCTGAAGTTCCTCCGGAGTGAGATGGGTAACGCTGGGTTGAGCAGAGGTAGCTTATGTAGCAGGTTAGCCAGCTGAGCGCGACATGGAGATGAGACTATTCCCACATGGATTTCGCTCTTAAAACAACTTATTATTGAGTCTGGCAGTTGTGTTCGTGCTGGTGTTAAAGAGCTGAAGCAGCAGTGTCGCGGGGCGTAGCTGTCAAACTCTCCTCGTCCTGGCTGCTGCGCCGGCCTAGGAAGCTAGCAGCTAGCTAGCTAGCTGCACGTCTGGCTCCTCTACCAAAGTAAGTGTTTACACTCTGTAAAAACTCTTTGACAGCTTTATCCTGTTTATTTTCCAAGCAGGCTCAAGCATAAACCTTTAACCTTGAGTTGCTGAAATACATTTGCAACCTGTTTATGTGGCAGCTAATGTTAACTCATAGAGAGGCAGCTAACGGTGAGTTAATCTATTGAAGCTAACGGTAGCACCAAAATCACGGCCTTGATGAGTTTGTTCTGCAGTTAAGTTTCTTTCATTTGACTGCATTTGTTTAACTGTCCTTCTGAAATCTGCTAATTGACATAGCAGCCTTTAGACGATCACTGAACGTGTCATAACAACAAACAGCCTCCAGAAACTAGTGCATTTTTGTTTTCAGGTTTGATGTTTTTACTTAGTCTTGAATGTGCCTGCTTACAATTGTCTATGGTTCAAATATATAACTGATAATGAAGGTCATGTGAGGATTTTAAATATGGTTGTGTAACAATTTTTTGCTTTTAAAATTTGGATGAATTTTAGGAGCGTCATGGGAAACTTTCAGTGTTAAATCCTGTGTACAATGATAAGAGTTGTCTTGCCTGGTATCCTTTGTGTGTTTTGCAGAAGGTCACAGAGATTATCCCAAATATCATGACACCAAACTTCATGCTGGTTGTTTCATTGTTCCTCTTCTCATGGACCAACATACAAATAAGTGCTAAATAGATTAGTTGATTAATGGTGCAGTTAACTGACAGAAGATGGATCAACAAACATTTTCATGATCAGTGGCAGTTCAAGTCACTTGCCAAGTAAAAACGCTGAGCTTTTACCAAGTTTAGTTCCTCCAAAACAAGAATGCCCCTTCAGTTTCATTTTGTTGTGAATGGCTACTGGACTTTTGCAATTTCCTTGGAGATCTGAGGATCCATGATGCACATTTGTGACGATTCTGCCTTCCTTTTTTTTCTGACTCCACCATCAACAGATTGATCAAATGAATAACTGATAATGAAAGTAACCTTACCCTCACCCTTGCCATTTTTTGCATTTAGATGTTTTACGACTGTGAATCAAGGTGGATGTTGTTAACCTTTTATGAACACAGATTCAACAGAAAAGATTCATAAACGTCAAAAGGAAAACATATCTACAAATTGATTCAAATTTGTATGAATATGAAACTCTGCATAATCATTCACACACATCACACACTAAAGTCAATATTTGGAGGAGGCACCTTTGGCAGAGATTATAGCCACTAGTTTGCACATCTGAACACTGCAGTTTTATCGGTCATTCTGCCATAAAGTTGGACCCGGTGAATTGCTGGGACAACAGTTACTCTACACACAACGTGCCATTTCACCCGTAGAAACCTGTACCTGTAGAGCTGCCATAGACTTGATGGTGACTTCCTTTGCAGGTGTCCTCCTTGCACAAATACTCTGTTTTTGAGGACAAGCTTCTCAATGCAGATTTGAAGCTGTGCCAAATTTTCCCTTTTATATGACTGACCTTAATGTATAAGTTGTGCTTTGGATTTTTATGTCTCCCCCTCGTGACTTTTCAGTAACATGTCCCTTTTTCTAAATTATGCACAATTTTCTTTTACACAAGTATTTTTTCTCCTAATTGTGTACACTGTCATCCAGTGATATAAAACATGGAAGAGGAGAATGAATAGATTTACATTTACAACATAGTGTGTGAATATCTTTGAATTGTTAGGGTCTCTTCCATATTATGGTATAATTATCTCTTTTCTGCTAAACATAACTAATTGTAGTAATTTGACTGACCATTTTTAATACTTAAATTTAAAAAACATGTTTTGGTTGTCATTACAAACAAAAATTAAAGGGGATTAAGGAGGATGCTTGGCTGAAAAATGAGGACTGGTTCCTATCAATGACGCAGCCTCTGATATAATATTATTGCTGTGGGGTAGGCTGAAACAGCAGTTTGAATGAAGGAATTTGATTATTCTGCTGAGTACAAAATGTGTGTCTCTCCCAGTAATAAGTGTGTATAGGTTTTTGTCTGTTTAAACAGAAGTAATTAATGAGAAGTGCATTTTAAGATGTCATCCAGCAGGGTTAAACTCAATTAACTGTATTTGAAAACTCTCACAGTGCGTAGCCCAATTTTTTAAAATTAGATTTACAGATTTTATAACCTTTCTCCTGACAATGACTCCTCTGCACTGCAGCTTTATGTAATACTTGAATCCTTTAGTTCAGTTTATGCAACAGTTGAGACCATGCACTCTAGCTGATGACGGTGTTGAACTCATCACACTTTACCGACTTTACAGAAATCATTCTGTCTGCTCCTTTTTGCCTTTAATTGATTGAAGGTTGCATGTTGTTGATGGCCTCCCTGCCAGCAATGGACACTCTTACCGACACATGCCCCACTGTGCACCAAAATGGGACTGCCCATCGGGAATCTGCAGAGAGGCCAGCCACCGCTGTTCTGAGACTTCATTTCTACCATAGTAGCCAAGGATCAGCCGACTGCAGCTTTGTCAGCTATCCACCTGGGGACTATGTGGCTGAGGAGCTGTGTATAGAAGCGGCCAAGGCTTGCAGTGAGTACTCCAGCTATGCAAGCCTGCATAATGCGCCCCATTCATGTGTTTTGCTGTAACTCGGGGGATAGGTCCCGAGATAAGGTTATCAAGAGGCCACAGTGGAGCCTATTGGCAGAAAAAGTGTTGACTTGTTCAATCATCTCCATGTTTTGTTTACAGTCTTTCTAACCTTGTTTCCTCTGTTTAAGGATAAGCAAAATGTACAGTAGCTTAGCTTTTTTTTCTTTCAAAGGTACATAATAAGAGTCAATAAAAGTGTGATGCAACTAAAACACATAAAAGGGGCATGTAGGCGGTTGAGGGAGGGGGAGTCTAGACTAGCCTGCATGTTGTTGGAATTGCATGTGTTTGATTATAAACCAAACACAACTGACATTTTAGACAATCTTTGTTTACCTTTTGTTCACCTGTGTTTGCACTAGAAACAGCTGGTTTTCAAAGGCATAATCTATTATGTTGCACAGTATTAATTTCTACATGTGAACAGAGAAATGTGTTTTTACTGACACACAGTATAGCTAACCTGTACTGTTTTAAATGTTACATAATTGACCATAGTGAAATTACAAAGTGTATAATGTGGTTTCCATTTCTTTAGGTATATCACCTCTGTACTGCAGCCTTTTTGGTCTCTTCAGAGAGAAAGACCGCTTGTGGTTTTCACCCAACCACATCTTCCAGCTTGATGAATTGGCTTCAGAAGATGTGTTTTTCAGAATAAGGTAGCATGCATTATTTTGCTTCTGCATTGCCTCTCGAGTATCTTTTCCAGATTAAAATCTAAATATCCTGGTGACTTCCTGCATTTTCTATTTTCTGTATCTCTGTTTCACACAGGTACTACTTCCCTGGCTGGTACAGTGGTGGGGCATCCCGTGCATATCGACATGGGCTGGCCAAGGGGTCAGAAAGCCCTGTGCTTGATGACTTTGTAATGTCATACCTTTTCAGTCAAGTGAGTATTTCAGCATACAGCTGTTTATTACATGAACTGGTTAGAAATGAGACCTTTTTTTGTATGTGAGTCTAACAAAGAAATATTCAAGTGCATGGTGTAATTGTTCCTACATTACCTTGAAGCCCAGTATTGTAGTCGATTGCAGAGTGCAGTGATATGAGTTTGTTAGATTGCTAATTAGGTCTTCTTTTTTTTTTTAAGGTAGAAAAGTAACAAACTGAAACTTCTTTTTGTCCATGGATGTCTCTGGTGAGAAGGATTTCAGTCATTCGACACACTGTAGTCTGAGCTGCAACAACAGGGCTGCCTTTGCAAGCAAGTGGCACCAACAAGAGAGATGACACTTTGACTGGGTGCAGTTATAGACCTCATGTGAGAGGGAACTCTTTGGGAGCAATTTTACAACTTGCATGCAAAGATCCACACCTCAGTGTGCACAAAACCTGAATGAGAGAGCAAAATTAAATCCCCTTCCACAGTCTTTTGTGGGCACGCCAAGGTTTTTTCAATGCTGAAGGTTTGATTGATCACAGCAGGCTCCACCAATTAGTTTCCACCAAGCAATCCAATTCAGTTCATTGTGTTACACATTGGAATAATTTTTGTTTCATTTCCGTTGTCAAAATTGTGATTGGTATTAATGGAATCACTCCAACCTGTCATGTTTTTTTGTGTGGTATGAACCTCTGTTGATCCGATCCAGAAATTACAGGTAGAGCTAGAAACACTGCAGTCCCTTGATTGGTCAAAGAGAATCGGCATCATGTTCTCACGGTATCTACTGTGATGATAACTAATGCTAAAAAAAATGACATGCTGTCAGTTTCCTAATACTTCCCCAAATATATAAAAACGGGCCATCAATATACTGTCATTTAAAAAAAAAAAAAAAGAGATTCACACATAGATATTCCTTAAAATGGCCAGGCGCTTTACTATCCTAGCAAACTTTTGTCAAACAGGAGATAAAACTTGTTTGGGGTACTACTTTCTGCTGTGTATTGCAGCTAGTGGATAGTCATTACACCAGGACTGTTCATGTGGAATTCTGTACAACTGAAAAGTTGATGGTAATTAAGAAAGATTTCACCCAGTGCTACAGCATGGCTCATTTATGTGGTTTATTAGTATGGCTCCATTATGCCTTTTTTGCCCCAGAGCTGCCCAACAGTTTAATCTGTCCTTGGATGACACATTGGCTCACAGTACTACTGCTTTAGTAATGTCTTTGTGGTCACACAGTTTCATGAAATGAAAGTTTCTACTGTTTCTGTGTGTTTTCAATGGAGTACATTTTCAGTTTTGCTGTTTTTCAGTTGGCTGCTTGAGTATTTATCCTTTCAGGTTTTGGTCAAAGGAAAACCATAATTGCACTTAAGTTGTTTGTTTGTTTCCACACAGCACTCACTATATAATATCTGTGTCAGAGGAGGAAAACAGTCCAATGTAGACTTTATCAGATTTACCACCAGAGCCCAGAATGCCCTCAGCCAAGAATGGTTTGTATAAACTACACTGCAATAGATAGTAGGTGTGTATTACAGGTGAATCCAGGTAACTCGAGCCAGTAATATGACTGGAGCTGAACTCGGAGTGAACTGAAGGATTATGTGGAATTATGCCAGTGGAAATCTGCACTGTTGGCTCGGGAAAAGCCTATAAGGGAGAAGGGAAGCACCGCTGCGTGGGTCATTTAAGGGTGCAGCACACTGTGTGTTTGCAGCCATTAAGCCACTACACATGCTCACATTCGCTCCGGACAGATGTTGTGTTTTGCTTTGTGAAGGCTATGTTGAATTCCTCACAGTGTAATCTGGAGCTGAGCCCCTCTGTCTGTGATAAAGGAAGGCTGTTATGACTTGCAAAGGGAAGTCTATCTCTGAATTGGCCAGCTGGAGAGGTATACTAGTGTTCCTGGAACAACAGGAAGTTAGTTATTGACGGTTGGCCTGTTGATACAGCAGCAGTGACTGTGACAGACACCTCAAGGAGGCAGTTAAGGTATTTTGCCTTATGAAATTGATTGCTACAGTTGACGTACAAAATCGTACGTAACACGTTCAAAACTGACCCACACAAACACATGATACACTTATTTTTAGATTCTGTGTGACACTTTGTGAGGACGTCATTTTCATTGAATTCATAGAAAAAAACACTGTTCTTTAACTCCAGAACTTGTGTGAGAATCATCTGTGATAGTTAATCTGTACGTCACACTCCTATTCCCTTTTTTGAGATTCATGTAAGTATGCCCAAATATAAACAAATATAGCCATTATTGTCTAAATTCTGTCTAAGGAGGGGCCCACAGTGTCAGACTTTTCCCATCATAGAGCATATCTCTCCATTCGTCAATTGAAGGTTAAGTAACATAACAAAAAAAGCTTGTAGTTCTGTTCAGTGTTAATGCTGACTTATTACATTTGGAGCATAAAATTCCAAACATGACGTCAGACCAACTGACAGGAAGCTCATTCATTGTCAGCTGTGGTCAGCTGTCATCCTGCATCGTTAGTGCTACATGGACCTGCAGTGGAAAATCAAAATTAAGTTTGTTCCAGTGACTAACAGAAAGTCATGTTGTACCTAACTATTCTCCGAGCTGTCGGAGAAGCTGTTCTTATCTTCTTGTCTCTTGCTCATGAAGATGATGAAGATGTAGATTTATATGAACAGGAACGCAATGAGGCCTTGACGAATAGATAAATTCATGTGTTCAGCATTTGAATTCATCATATTCTGTAAACAATCTGCACCACAGTTCATTTGGAAGCAGGTTCATGCTCTTGGATGCTTAATAAAACTGAATAAAACAGCTTAGACTGACACTGTTGTTTTGATAAGCACTTTTATGCACACACAATATGACTGTGTCTGTGCTTCTCTCATCACTGTGTACAGTGGAGGAATGACTTTGTCAATGGTCTGGTGAAGATCCCCAACTCCCATGAGACTCAGGAAGAGTGCCTCGGTATGGCTGTGCTCGACATGACAAGAACAGCCAAGGAGAAACAGCTGTCACCGCTGGACATCTACCACACGATAAGGTACTTGTGAAAAACGAAGAATACGTAAACAAAACTAAGAATCTGACAGACGGTTCAATCACAAATTTCAGAACTGGACAGTTTTCAATTGTCTAGGCTGTAAACACTTTTTTCACTCTCACTACTTTTTGAAGTTCCATCCAGTTTTAGTGACTGGCATTGTATTAGTCAAAGCTGGAAGTTAGTAAGTTTTAGTTATTTGACGTGAAAAAAATTGGTGTGCAACTTATATGTTCAAACCCCTAAACTGTACAACTGTGTATATGTTGTTGAATATTAGAAACTCATTATGAGCATGAGACAGCATTACAATGATTAGAATCCCATATTAAAATGAAACTGTTAAATGTAAAACAATATGTGAGAGATACTAAATGTTAGATGTTGATACATTAAAAAAATAAATCATTTTTGCCCTCTTGCTTTCTTCTAGCTACAAGTCTTTCTTGCCAAAGGATATGAGAGCTCAGATCCAGGACTGCAACTTCTTGACACGCAAGCGAATCCGCTTCCGCTTCAAGCGCTTCATCCAGCAGTTCAGTCAGTGTCGGACCACAGCGCGCGACCTCAAGCTCAAATACCTTATCAGCATGGAGTCCCTGGAAAAGGCCTTCTACACAGAGACTTTCCAGGTCAGGGAACCGTCCAGCGGACAGCTCATCATCCTGGTGGCAGCGGACAGTGGCATCCAGTGGTGTCGAGAGAAACTGAAGGATTCTGACCAGGTGGGTATGACGAGCTTTGTTCTTTTTCTGTCTTTGGTCCTTTCGGAGGCATTAAACAGTCATTTCTCATGCTCTCTGTCCAGGAGCTGCAGACCTTGTGTGACTTCCCCGATGTCACTGACATCAGCGTCAAACAGGCCAGCAAGGAGGGTGATGCAGAGAGTCGGGTGGTCACCATTAACAAACAAGATGGCAAGAATCTGGTAACGTCACTTTTTTTTTGTCTTCACTCTGTTGTAAGCAGACAAAGAAACTACGTTCTGGACTACACTATGCAGACAGTTTCTGTGATACTGCTTTACTACCTGTGTGAGGGCTGTAAAAATAGAAAGAGTCATCAGCTGTAGAGAGAGATTTACAAGCATTTCGTTTTCTACAACAACAACAAGAGAAATATAATGTGCAGTTTAGTGATAGCAGGAGAATTATTGTAGGCCATTCACATATACCCCTCACTGATATTTATATATCCTCTGTACATTTCTTTGCACTTTAGTGCTATTTTGCTCTTCTGGTTAGATGCTGAACTGCATTTTGTTGTCTCAGTACTTGTACTCTGTCCATTGACCATAAATTGAATCTGATCTAATCTAATCATATCTAACAGTGGTTTTCATATATTTCAGGAGCTGGAGTTTCCCAGCCTGTCTGAAGCCCTCTCCTTTGTGTCCCTCATTGACGGCTACTATCGGCTGACTACGGACGCACACCACTACCTCTGTAAAGAAGTGGCTCCTCCTAGGCTTGTGGAGGCCATCACGTCCCATTGCCATGGTCCCATCCCGTAAGTTAAAGAATAGCAAAACTTAACTTATTTTATACCTGCAGCATCAGTAAGGGCTGACTCACGTTGGAATGAATAAGAAAAGCCCTTTTTTTGAAATTAATTTGAAAGCAACCCATGAAGCTTAATCCTGAATTATGTTAAAGGAATGACATGGTATGCTAATTTTTGGCTCCTATTCACACACTTACTTCCACTTTCCTTGTTTACTGCTGAATTGCACCAGGCATCGCTTTTGCCACTTTTCAGTACAATTCTTAAACAGAAAGAATATGGTACATTATTCATTTATTTCAATAAATTTACAAGCTATCCTCAGGTGCTTGGTATTTATGTCCTAACCTTACAGCTAATAGTGTGTTTCTCCACCAGGATACAGTTGGTGACTGAACTGCGTGTTGTGTCTTTTTGATGCAGGATGGAGTTTGCCATCAGCCGGCTTCAGAAATGTGGAAACAAGCGAGGATTGTACATTTTGAGATGTAGCCCTAAAGACTTCAACAAGTATTTTCTTACTTTCCCTGTTGAGGTAAGTAACTCACCTGTGGTAGTACACTTTGTCATGTGTATCGATAACTCAATGGGAAGTAAAAAATTGCAATAAAATGTCTCCTGTGTTGTTTTGCTCTTGTAACGTGGGATATTTTTAGAAGTATGTTGATACTGGTGCCAAAGCAGTATCTCAGTTTCAGTACCAACACCAAAATGTTTCTGATGGTATTACTGTCTTATCAGTGCTGAATTTAAAGATATTTTATAGTTTTTTTTCTTTCTTTTAATTGAAAAAAAGCACAGTCAGACTTTTGAAATGATTCAGTGTATCAGTAAAATCGGTAATTATCTGATGTAAAAATAAGTAACAAGACTATGGCCACACTCAGAACGACATTAGCACTGCGTCCGAAAACAAAGCCTCGTCATTTTAATGATGCTAACACTGACGGCTCTGGCACAAAACTGATCGTGATCCCGGCTCAACTGATGCGACACATCCGAGGCACAATACCTTGCAGTTATGTCTAATCTGGAGCTATCGTCCTTCTGAACGTGGCTGAAGAATCTGACCAGCATTCTGTGTTAACTCTCAGTACTTGTCTGTTTTCATTACTACTCAGCACCAAGCTGCACTGAAGAAGTAAAAATTCATCTTTAAGAGCTTCTTGTTTTGTTCTCCTGCACTAGTATCACACTCATAATCATCAGACTTAGTCTGTGTGTAGTTGTTTTACTGTCTATTCCATAACTGAAACTCACTCATGCGTTTCCTCGTCTGCCCTCCTCCACCAGGTGTATGATGCTGTAGAATACAAACACTGTCAGATAACCAGGTCTGCCAGTGGTGAGTTTAACCTCAGTGGAACCAAAAGAAACTTCAGCAGCTTGCAGGAACTACTCAGCTGCTACCAAAAGGAAACTGTGCGCTCTGACAGCGTCATTTTCCAATTCAGCAAGTGCTGTCCTCCTAAATCCAAAGGTAAAACAAACAGACTCTGGATTTATAAAGTGTGAGACATTACTAAACATTTGTGTGTGTGTGTGTGTACTGTCTAATGTGAAAATTAGGCAGTTATATGCTTTTAAATTAATGACTGTGTCCTTTTACCAGCAAACAACCAGGATGACTCAACAGTGTATCAGTCACTCTGTTTTCGTAATTTACCCAGAACTGGTCTAAGCCAGGAATTTTGATAGAATGGTAGATTCATTTCTTCAGAAGTTGCTGATAAAGAAATGCAGAGTTTCAATATATCACATACTCTGACTCATTTGTAACTGTCACTGTAAGTTTGATCATTTTCAACTCAGTAAACTGTAAATCTTTGTCTTTAAAGTTTGGTGCACAAGACTTTAAGATTGTTTTCTTTTCTCTACACCAACAGAAAAGTCCTGCCTCCTCGTGTGCAGGAGCAACAAGGGCTCTGAAGTGCCTATATCTCCGTCACTACATCGACACAATATCAGTCAAATGGTGTTTCACAAGATCAAGAAAGAAGATCTGGAATTTGTAAGCTTAGTTTGCATGTTCAGGACCGTCATATGTCTGTATTCACTCATTTGCTCAACAGTTCTGAAGATGAAAATGTACAGAATTAAGTGTTTATGGTTTTAGAATGAAAATGGTCTCCTTTCAGATGGAGAGTCTTGGTCAAGGGACATTTACAAAGATCTTTAAAGGAGTCCGCAAGGAGCTGGGAGACTACGGACTTGTGCACCAAACCGAAGTAGTCATGAAAGTCCTGGACCAGTCCCACAGGAATTACTCTGAGGTCTGTGGCTTTAAATACTTGGTCTGCCAGGACAGTCACAAATTGGTTATTGGTAAAAACACCAAAAGTAAAAAATATATTCAATGTTAAATCTGCAACATCTCCATTGTGCTGTAGAGGCTGGAATAGCTAGAGCAGATTTACTTACAATCATTAAGGCTGAGAAATAACCAACTGTTGGTTGCTCAGGCGATACTTTTTTTTTATCTCAGTGGGTAACTGGTGCTTGTTTGAATGTTCTTTTTTTAGCACCTCTACCAGATTATATTAGCGAAGAGCTGTAATAATTTGCTGATTAATTGATTAGTCGACTGACAGAAAATTAACTGGATTTCTTTCTTCTCACACTGCAGTCTTTCTTTGAAGCTGCCAGCATGATGAGCCAGTTGTCCCATAAGCACCTGATCCTTAACTATGGCGTGTGTGTCTGTGGAGAAGAAAGTAAGTCAGCCTTGGAGACATTATCAATTTGTCATGCTGTGGTCAAACTCTGTCTTCTGTGTCCTCATCTGTCCTTGCAGTGAGAAGAATATAAGAGTAAGCTCCATTACAAACACCACTGACATACGGTACCCATTCAATTGACAGACATTATTAGCTTATGTCCTTATGGTCTGATGATGTCAAGAGTCTACCGTGTTTCACCATAATACCAACCAACTCTATTAGCCCGAAGCTCAGAGCAGTGATTAAACCGTGGGCATGGTGGGCTATTCTTAGGAAGCTTACAATACCCTGCCTCAGAGAGTCGGTCGCCTGCCCCACGCTCTTCACCTCACAAGACCTCTGCTGCTAGTGTACGTATCTGTCTAAGCTACCAGGCGTGTGTCTCCATTACTTTTTGTCTTTATTATCAGTATTGGCATTGATCTGTTGGAAATGTCAGTGTGATTTGTGAAGAAATATCTTTTCTGCGTTTCTGGACTTTTTTCTTGTTGTGTAGTGTATTATTTTTATTTTTTGCTGAGTTTTCTGTATGCATATTTGGAAACTCCAGTGTGAATTTCTGGGTAAGTATTTGTCCAGACTGCTGTAGCTGTCTTATCTGAGTACATTTCACAGCTGCCTAAAACCTGAAGAGTAAACACCCCAGTTTATTTTACAGTGAGAAATCCATCCACAGGCTGACATTGGACACATTTGCATATAATCAACTGAGCATAACACAACATTTTTCTCTTTACTTTTTCTTAACTGAAACCAGAGAAATACACCTAAAACAAATGTGAAACAATGTCACTGACTCCCTAAAACAAAACTACCAACTTGATGTGAAATAACTGAGACAAGCATCGTAAATAAATGAATACCTAGTAACACAATAGAAGTCACTCATACAGATAATAAAATGTAAAATCGATATGTTGAAGAATAGGGTTGTTATCACAAAATCCTTTAATGGATTGAAACCTCAGCTAAAAAATTGTTTCCTTCCAGATATCATGGTGCAAGAATATGTGAAGTTCGGGGCACTGGACACCTACTTGAAGAAGAACAAGAACTCAATTAACATCCTGTGGAAGCTGGAGGTGGCTAAACAGCTGGCCTGGGCCATGAACTTCCTGGTAGGAATCTGTGTATAGTGTCAGATCTGATGCCAAGTCATTCAAAGTATTGAAGACTGTCTGCCTTGTGCTGCTCAAACATTAATGCAATTCATTTAGTAGACTGTAGAAAGATACTGTAAGAAGAGTGATTGACTAATGGGTTTTTTGTTTGTTTGTTTTGGGGTTGTTGTTTTTTTGTAGGAGGAAAAGCATCTTGTCCACGGCAATGTCTGTGCTAAAAACATTCTTCTGATCAGAGAGGATGACCGAAGGACTGGAAACCCCCCCTTCATCAAACTGAGTGACCCTGGCATCAGCATCACTGTCCTGCCCAAAGAGAGTGAGTTTATGTCCATCCTCAGCTGTAATATATCTCTTTAGTCAGCAGGGGGCGCACATTGCACTGGATTACTTCATTTTGTGTGGTGCTTAGAAGAAACTACATTGTAAAATGAGTGATTAAACACTGGTATGCATTCTGTTTTATTACAAGCTAGAAAAGTTAAATGTTCAGAGGAATGCATTTAATTAGTGCATAAAACTGAATCAACTGAAAATGTGCTTGAAAATTTCAGTGCTTTATTTAAAAATGAAGAAATTACTTACATGGGGGGTGTAAATGTTTTTGCTTTCCATCAGTCCTGATCGAGAGGATCCCTTGGGTGCCCCCTGAGTGTATCGAGGACCCTGCCAACCTGAGCCTGGCTGCAGACAAGTGGAGCTTTGGCACCACACTATGGGAGATCTGCAGTGGTGGAGAGAAACCTTTAGCAACACTGGACAACTCTAAGGTAGGGCTGGGTGGTATGACCTGAAATACGCTAACATTAGGTGATGGGGTTTTTTTATCCCCTTTGTTAATTTTGATAAAGAAAAACCTGCTTTGAAACCTGACGTGGTTGTTCTTCCGGCTCTGAGTGGAAGCATGTTAGTCACATAGCTAAAATATTTTGTCTTGACATGACACAACGGGCAGACTGAATTCTTCTTATCCTTTTGCTTTTACTACTCTACAAAATAAAATCCAAAATGTGTGTGTAGCCTGGATGAAAAGTCCAAGAAGACCTTTTACAAACATAACATCAATTTGCAGGTGTCGGAGCTTGAGCGTTACTGTTTATGATAAAACACATTGGTTCCAGATGTTGAGCAGAAGTCCTGAATCTTTTTGTAATCTTTTCCATCATGTATTCGCTGCACTAACCCTTAGCTGTCTCATAGAAAACCCTGTTCTACGAAGACCACCACCAGCTTCCCGCACCAAAGTGGACTGAACTGGCGAATCTGATTACCAGCTGCATGGACTATGAGCCCACATTCAGGCCCACGTTTCGTGCCGTTATCCGTGACCTCCACAGCCTTTTCACACCAGGTTGGTTTATAGCCCTCATCAGCTGGCAAGTCAAACCATCCCTAACTGTGTCGCAAGAGAATCTAGGTCACACCAGTGTGGAATCTCAAATGTCTTCTGACACGCACACCCAGGCCACACACCCATTTATCAAGGTGTCTTCAGGAACATGCCAGTGAAAATGCAGTCTCAGCTCCTGTCTTCACATCATTAGTTGCTATTTAGAATGAGGTGAAGATCAGAGTAGAGATGGTCTTTAAGGAGTTCTTCAGCATTTTGGGAATGTGTTTTCCAGCTGCAAGTTAAATGAGAAAATCAATATTAATTTAATCCCTGCCTGATTAATGTAAAAATTGTTCCTAGAGGCGATCAGCTTTACTTCTGTCAGCAGGTGCTGATTTTCTTGATTTCTGAACTGTCCCCTTATCTATTGAATGTGCATGATTTTCATCTTTGTGTCCCCAGACTATGAGTTGATCGTGGACAGTGACATCCTGCCAAACAGGACAGTGGGCTCTGGCTGGTCGACTGGAGGTTTTGAGAGTCAGGAGCCGGCTCAGTTTGAAGAGAGACACCTCATATTCTTACAGCAGCTGGGCAAGGTATGAAGAAGTGTGGACACTGTGCTTTTAAGAGCAAATCAACCCATGTTAATAAGCTTAGAGCCGTTTCCCTCTTGTGATAACTTTTAGTTTTGACATATGTTGTCATGACATTTTCATCTTAAACTGGCTTGGTTTTATGCTAACTGACTAAAACAGGCCTTTCTCATTATGAGACATTCTGCAAGTTAAAGAGAGACTAGAAGCAGCTGCCAGCACTGTCAAACCTTTGTCATTTGTCAAAACATAGTAGTAGAACACAGCTGGGGTCAAGACATGAAACAGCCAGCACCATGCACCATATATTTCGTCATTTGGACAGTGTTTTGCATTTTTCTGCATGGCACGGATACAGACAGGAATTTTGCATGAATGCATTTGCCTTTGCAAATGTTACAGTCACTGCACCCTGTTAAAGTAACTGTGTTATGCTGTTAACATAAACTTAACTCTTCCTGTATCCATTTCAAATTAAAAGCCCTGTAGCTTTTCAGTGGACAGAAATCCCTCAAAGCCTGAATGGCACTGTGTGCGCGCTCTCAAAGCAGGAAAAAAAGTAACATAGGGAAATACAGTTAAAAAAACTGACTGCTCACGTATGTTGGTCTCCTCTTGAAGGGAAACTTTGGCAGTGTGGAGATGTGTCGATACGACCCGCTCCAGGACAACACTGGAGAGGTGGTGGCTGTGAAGAAACTCCAGCATAGCACTGCAGAGCACATACGAGACTTTGAGCGAGAGATCGAGATCCTGAAATCTCTGCAGCATGAGAACATCGTCAAGTACAAAGGCGTTTGCTACAGTGCAGGTACGGCTGATCTGCTCTGTGATTATAACCTCAGTCTTTTAAAGTTCCAGAAATGAATACGTTGCCTGCTTTAAGAAGAGAATTTACTAAAACCTTGGTGCACATGTCTCTACACTTCTTTCTACAGAGCTGACATTTAAACTACACCCTCCTGCCTAAATACTGTATATAATTTTTCTGTTATTTCACTGCTTTTAGTGACAAGCAAAACAAGACTTCAGTAGATGAATTTGCACCAAACTCCTTTATAATATCGGTGCTTTTACTGTAACTGTACTTACTGTAAACCAGTCTTATGGAACAGTAAATGCAGTATGTTTCCATGAACCAGTGAATGAAGTGTGGTCTATCACTACTAGAATTCATGTATTGAATACCAAATATGCTAGTTAGTACATTGCTCACCAATTAATATTACCGTAGTTGTTTTGCTTAACATGATTTGGATTCTTCTTTTTTTTCATTGGTTCTTGATGGACATACACAAAATATACCATCATTGTATCCATCTCTACCTAAAAACAAGCTATATTAAACAATAACAAATGTACTGTTACTCTGTGTGCTTTGTTGTGTGTAGGACAGTGCACTTAAGTGTTTCGTTGATGACACGGTCTCTTTTTGGCTTCTTTCAGGCCGACGAAATCTCCGTCTCATCATGGAATATCTGCCCTTCGGAAGTCTGCGAGATTACCTCATGAAGAACAAGGAGAGGATCGACCACAAGAAGCTTGTGCATTACACTTCTCAGATCTGCAAGGTACTTCTTTTTGTCCGGTGTTGTCATGTGCAAACCAATGGGGAGCTACAGATGCAAAGAAGTGTTTTGTGTGTGTTCACAGGGTATGGAGTACCTCTCCGGTAAACGGTATATCCACAGAGACCTGGCAACACGAAATATCCTAGTGGAGAGTGAGCTGAGGGTGAAGATCGGAGATTTCGGCCTCACAAAAGTTCTGCCTCAGGACAAAGAGTATTACATGGTCAGAGAGCCTGGAGAGAGTCCCATATTCTGGTAAGACTTGCATTATTTTTATTTTTTCAGTATTTTTGTTCTCGTCCTTATAATGCTGTAAAAAGTGCCACTACTGAAAAAGTATGATTTATTTTTAAAACTGTGCACATTTTTTGTTATTTTTCTGAAAACCAGATTTTTGTAACAGTTTAATGTAACATTTACACAATTCATCAGTATTAATTTCATTTTTTTCCCAATCAATACTGAGGTATCCTGGTGTTGAAGTTGATTTGTAAGCTCAACTACCTTCTGAACAGACAACAGACACTCATAGTGTGCTATTTTGTAGGTATGCCCCTGAGTCACTGACCGAGAGCAAGTTCTCTGTGGCGTCAGATGTCTGGAGCTTTGGAGTGGTGCTTTATGAGCTCTTCACCCACAGTGACAAAAACAGCAGCCCTCCTGCAGTAAGTGATGACCCACAGTCACACGCAGACATGCACTGGCTTTTTCACTGCCTGTTCGACTTAATTTATGTCCACTGCTTTCTAGACTGGGTGAGGAAATGACTGATGGGCGAATGACATTTCCCTGTCATACATTGCTAAAGTGGCAAAATGTTGCAGCACAATGACCTGATAACAAGAGGGTTATCTCTGTTTTGATTAGTTACAGTTAAGGAGAAGGAAATTGTCATCGTTTTCCTCTTATAGCTTTGTCCTCATAAGAGCCAGTTTTTAGTTGAAGAAGATAATGTAACTGGTGTGCCACAGTGGCCTAGAGGCTAATATGTAAGTATAAGCTGTAGATCTAAAACAGTTTAAATCCAGCCTGAGGATCTTTGATGCATGTCACCTCATTCATTCCTCACCTTTCCTGTCTATCTGTCAACTTGAAGTATGAATTATAGGCATAAAAAAATGTGTATTTATAAAGGGAATGTAACTGAATACAAACTAAATATATGAAAGCAGCACGTCTGTTTGATTCTTTCAAAACACACAAGAATTTCCTTTTTTTCCTCTGGAAAGCTGCCCATTACTTTGAAAGACATGAAAGGACATGTATGACAGTGGTTCATGTTCTTTTAAAAAAAAAAAAAAAAAAAAAAAAAACCCCAACAAACCAGACATTTGAACGCTGAGAGCAGCCAAGTGATTGAGTGACTGCTCCAGGGGAAGATGCTTTTTGCTCCCTCCTCTACCTCAACAATCAGACCTTATGGTGTGTACATATATGCGTTCAAAAGAAGCCACCTATTCTTTTCTGAATACCTTGTTATATTCAGCAGCTTTCAGTGTCTTGTGTTTGCTGTGGATGTTCAGCCAGAGGACAACACAATTAAACTTAACTTAAACTTAATTAACATTTTGCCACAACTTCAGTGATTCATGCTTTACCAAGCTACACCTGACAACGTAGAGCCTCTGACCGACTTACTGAGATCATATTGTACTTGTTGACAGCAACAGTAACAGTTCTGTGCTCCGGTTACTCCATATGTTTGGCTTTGATTCAATCATAACAGATTTATTGCTCAAGTTGTCAGGACATCATGCACTGTACATGTTCATTGTTTTCTGTGAAGCAAATTGAGTTTTGAGTCTGTCTCTGTCTTGGCTGTCACCATTCTCCTCCTCAGGTTTTTATGTCCATGATGGGGAATGACAAGCAGGGACAGCTGATCGTCTATCACCTCATCGAGCTCCTCAAATCAGGCAGCAGGCTGCCGCAACCTCTGGGCTGTCCCACTGAGGTAGGAACATGTACATCTGTTGTCTTTCTGATCCACTCTTCATATACACGTACATACAAATACACTTGTATGTGCATACACAGTCATGCACAATACATGGACTCGTGCATATATACATTCACACAATCTGCATCTTTTCTTAATTTTATTTGTTTGTTTAGTTGTTTTAACCTAAATTACAGAGCCTAGATATCCTGTTTACATTGTATTTGTTGCATTCTCCCTATGTAAAAATGGTTTGCTGTATTGTCCATGGAGAATAAACCAATTAAAACTGACTGTCACAATGAAGACTGACCTGTAATGATTTTGTTGTTTGCTCGTCTCAAATATTCACAAATGATGACCTTTCTTCCTGCTTGTAATCTCAGATACACGAGATCATGGAGGAGTGCTGGGATGACGACCCGGGCTTGCGTCCTTCTTTCAAGGAGCTTGCTCTGCGCATCGACCTGTTCAGGGACAGTAAGGGGTTTTAGCCAGGAAATCACCCAAAGTGCCATCCTCCCCTTCAGCCGAGTCGCTCCTGTTGGTGGATAAAGGACAGAGGCCAAAAAAAACGAGGTCCTTCTCCTCCTGAGTGCCAGTGTGTGGCAAAACAGATTGTGACTGGAACAGTGGTGGTTCAAAACTAGGGCCAGCTCAAAAACTACTGCCATGGTGCCTTTAAGCAAGGCACTCAGCCCCAATTTCTGTAGTGCAGCGGCTTAGTGGTCAGCAGCAGAATGGAACTGCTGAAGGTGATGTTGCTGAAACAGAGCAAACGTGTTCGGTCAAACATCCTAGATAAAGGAGAGTTTGTGGAGACTGTGAGTAGACTATTGCCAGGCCTAAAGCTAGAGTTGCTTGTGTCAAACAAGTTCTGTGTGTGTGTGTGTGTGTGTGTGTGTGTGTGTGTGTGTGTGTGTGTGTGTGTGTGTGTGTGTGTGTGTGTGTGTGAGTGTGAGTGTGTGTGTGTGTGTGTGAGAGAGAGAGTGTTTTGTGTCCATACAAACAGCTAGCAGGGCTAGCTCTCGCCATCCCCTTTCCCCCTCACGTAAAGACAAAAGAACTTAGTGTTTTCTATGTATGTGTGTATATACCTACAGTATATTTGTGTACATATGTCCAAAAAATTTTCTAATTTTATAAAATAAAAATATAGTAAAAACTATATTTGAACTGCCTGCAAGATGTCAGTGTAAATTAAGTACATACAAGGTGATTTAAAAATCTGTTATTGTTTTATGTTTTCATTGTGAGAGGTGGTGTGAAAATTAAACAAAAGTTTACTTCAACAAATCTGTTGAGAAAATTATTGTTGTCTATCCCTTTGAAACTTATTATTTCCACAGTACAGCAAGTGAATTTGATTCAATTTTATTTATATAATGTCAAATCACAAGAGAACTTCTCTCAGGGCACTTTTCATATAGAGCAGGTCTAGACCGTTCTTTTGTTATGTTATTCACCCAACAGTTCTCATCATGAACAAGCACTGAGGGACAGAAAAGCTTCCAATTAACAGGCAGAAACCTCGAACAGAACTATATTCTAGGTGTGGGGACGTCTGAAAGAGCACGTTGTGTGCTGTGACACCAAAACCTATCAAGAAGCTGAAAAACTGAATATTGTTTTAAAAAAACAAAATCAAGAGGAATGGACACAAATCACAACAGAATTTGTCTGAATTAGAAATATATTCTTCAGTTCACATAATCATCTGAAGCATATCAGACTGTTTCATTTTGCTGATTAAGGCTGAAGAAGACTATTTCTATAGCAAACTGGGTGAGAGAGAACTTCATAAACTACAGCTGATGATCTTTACAGGATTAAAGTTTACACTGGGCATAGTATGTGGAACAAACTGCAAATGTGCATCTTGCAAGAAATGAAGTCGATCATAAAGACGCTCGCCAGCTCCAAATTCAAGACTTAATATCCACCCTGTTGAAATGTCTCTCAGTATATCAGTGTCTTCACTAATTTCAGGAATGTTGTGCAGTAAGTTGAGTCCGGTTTCCTTAAAAGGCCGCAGAGACTCCAGGCAGTTGTCAAAGTCATTTCATTTGATTCCTTTCATGATGTTACAGATGTTTGTAGTTTAAGCAGGTGGAAGCATTTGAGTGCTTTAAAGCCTTCCAGCTGCTGAAACTGCAAAATGTACTGAACAGACCTCATTATGTAACTGCAGAGCAGAACAGAGAGCATGGGGCAACATGGGGGAGTTTTCAACATATGTCTTGACTTCAATTTTACACTAGAACTTAAATATCATTGAGAGACAAATTGGTAAACACATAGTTAAGTAGTCAAACGTCTAAATAATATTTAAAAATCTAGAAATAAATACAAGAGTAACTATACAGAAAATTAAATATGCCTCAAGTACCTGTGGTGGAAAGTAAAGTACCAGCTCATTTATTTGAGTAAGATCTTGGGATAATGTATTTAATGTTACTACACAAAATTAAAGAATTATAAAGTATTTCACTGTTCTACTCTTCAGCAATAGAAAAAAAAAAAACATGAAAATTTTCAAAAAAAGACAAAAGTCAATTATTTCAAGATTAGTACACTTTTTAAACCTGTAAGTCAAAATCAGATCCAGATTTTGCCTTTCTTAGTTCAATTTGAGGAACAGTAAGATAAGATTGTGACATTCTATCATATTTTTAATTAAAACGGTCTAAATTTTGTTTCAGACTGCCAAAAGAATCCAGTTATAAATTTCAACTTGTTAACCGAGACCCAACCTTTATTTTGAAATCCGGATGTTGCTGCTGATCAGCTGCAGCGTCGTGAGGGCGTTTGGAAGATGAAGGCCTTATGATGGCAACAGACCACAGCTGTTGGAGCGGGTCTGAACGCTCGTGTGCTTTTTGACAGACGTGAGGAAAAGAAGGAAAGAAACGTCGCGAACATCCTGTTTCTTCCTGTCGTTCACGGTGCTATTGTCTTAATGTTGTATATGAGCGCAGAGCAAAGTGAAGGAGCCTGAAGCAGAGACGCAGACATGCAGAGGACAGGAGCTGCAGCAGGACAGCAGGGGACGACATGTGAGCTGCACATCTGAAGAACTTCAGACCTACCCAGTACGTGATCCTGCTTTTGTTTGATCTTAATCTGAAAGTCTTGTGCAGAGAGAGATACAAACATCAGCTGCTCATTAGTTATAATGTTCACTCAGTTTGTTGACAGTCTGGTTTAGAGGCTGTGTTTTATATTGCTGTTAAAAATTAGGAGTAATTACTGACCTGGTGTGTGTGATTGCTTGGCCACTAATTTAATCAAAATGCTGTAAATCTCTTTTAAGATGCAACATAAGTTTGTTTGACTGATCTTTAAACTGTAAACAAAATTATCACCAGTGTTTGTTTGATAGTTTCTTCCAGCTGCTGCTTCATATGCACAGTCACATGTAAAAGTTTGTGCCCCCTGGTCAAAATTTCTATTACTATCAGTAGCTCAGGCGGTAAAAAAAAAAAAAAAAAAAAAAAGGATTTGATTTCCCAAAGTCTTGAACTTAAAAATGACATATTTCTTTGAGTAAGGTTGCATTTTTTATTTCCATCTTTTGCAGTTGTCTTCCCTCCATGATCAGTGCTGGGGAACGCACCCTTTGTCTCAGATTCTAAAAACTTTTTACAGACAGTCTTTACATTCTTGTTTGAAGCATTTTAACGCATTCTTCCTGGGAAAGACTTCTGTGAGCTTCTTGTGTCCTCTCTGTCCACATATTTCCAAAGTGCATCAGGCTTGTTTAGTTGTCTTTTCTTCATCACATCACAAACTGAGCAAACGGCCTGAAAATGCTGTGTTTTCTTCTTGTTGCCTTTGGTTTGTGGACATGGACTATTTTAGCTTTCAGAGTGCTGGCAGCTGCTGATTGTTGGGACGAGGTTTGACAAGTATTTATACAGCCTTCAAATATAAAACACTTGTTTTTTCCTAACGACGACTGTCAATGAGCCGTGGTCTTAACAGGCTGATTCAGGTCTGAGGCTTTGGGGAAAGTTTTCTCAGAGCTCAAACCTTTCTGGGTACCCAAACTTTTGTGTGGTGCTTATTTCCTACAAAATAAAACTAACACGCTGATCTTGCTTGAAATGCTGAATGTTTTTAAGCCTTTTGGAGATCATCTCATGCTTGACTCACTTTCATGCCGCTGTGTGTATTAAGTCTCTTGCATGACAACCATCCAGCAGAGGCGGTGGAGCAGCTTGCACAGTAGCCAGTGAAGATGAAGCCCAGTAAGGCCGCGCCTCCTGATGGGGGGTACGGCTGGGTTGTGGTCGTGTCGGCCTTCTTCATCATGGGCCTCACTGCCGCCGTCCTCAAGAACTTCGGCCTCTTCTTCCTGGACATCCAGAGTCACTTCGGAGTCCCGACCAGCACCACCTCGTGGGTCACCTCCACCACCATCGCCATGTTTCACCTTGGAGGTAAAGATACAGTTTTTTTTAGCTTGAAGTTATTAGTTGTTTGGATTTTTTTGTAGTGATGTTGTATTTTTCTTCTCAGCTCCAGTGGCCAGCGTGCTGACCTTACAGTTTTCTCAGAGGGTGGTCATCATAGTCGGGGGCCTGCTGGCGGCCTCGGGCATGTTGCTGGCATCTCTGGACCTCAGCCTGCCCTGGCTCTACCTCACCATGGGCATCCTGCAAGGTAGCACACGCAGGACGTACTGTGAACTCCAGGAAGCATTGCTGCTCTGGTGTCTGATCACCTAATGAGATACTTGTTGGTCATTTGCTCATTGTAGTCAACTGTAGTGGTTCCCAACTTCTTCAGATTTCTTCAAAATAAATCAGTCACAAGCTGATTAATGTGACAGAAAAGAAAGA
This sequence comes from Centropyge bicolor, assembly GCA_037975185.1. Classification (NCBI taxonomy): domain Eukaryota; kingdom Metazoa; phylum Chordata; class Actinopteri; family Pomacanthidae; genus Centropyge; species Centropyge bicolor. The sequence goes on along the minus strand of JBBMOC010000020.1, from coordinate 8,051,546 downwards.
CAAACACTGAGCTGATACTCAAATTTAGACTCTTTGTTTTCAGATTTTTATGTCCTCTTTTTTTTTCAAATAGAAAAAGTCTTAGAGGTTAAGTGGAGATTGCAAAGCAAACACTGCTTCATTTTAAGGGGTCACCGGCCCCAAAGGTTGGGAATCAATGCTGTAGTGCACATCACTGTAATGAGGAGAAAAGCAAGTTGTTTTGTCCCTACTGCCCTCCAATTTATGATTTATGATTTATGATTTATGATTCGTACATCCCACTATCAGTTTTAGCTTTAACCAGTTCCACCAATTTGATGACTCCATCTTGGCCTTTTGGAAATTGTTGGGATTTTTGAGTATTGAATATTTTCATTCATTCATTATTTGAGAAATTAATTGCCATTGAAAATAATCAACCTAAAGCACATGTTGCCCATTTTTTCTTAGAACTTTTACAGCAATCAGATTTTTCTTTGTCTTTTTACACCCAGATGGCACAAAAAACAAATGTGTTTTGAAGGTGACCCCCTTTTTTTGGTTAATTCAAAAGGACCTCGATCTTCCCCAAAATATGACATGATTCAAGGTTTCTATCTCCTGTTTCCAGGATTGGGCATCTCCTTCTCGTGGATCCCTGCCAACAGCATGGTGAGCCACTACTTCGTGCGGTGGCGTCCCATCGCCTACGCCATCGCCAGCTCGGGAGAGTGCGTCTTCTCCGTCATGTTCAGCCCCTTCTTCCAGTGGCTGATTGAGATGTACAGCTGGCAGGGCACCTTGCTCATCATCGGAGGCCTTCAGCTCAACCTGTGTGTCTGCGGGGCCCTCATGAGACCCCTGGAGACGCACCAGAGCCCACAAACCAAAGACAGTGTAGCGAGTGACGCTGCTGCGCTCCCACCGAAGAAGAAGGTCATCTTCCAGTTCTCCATGATGGGAAAACCTGAATTCTTCCTCTACATCCTGTTCGCCATCTTTGCGGCGGCGGGCTTCTTCATCCCACCTCTCTTCCTCGTGCCCTTCGCCAGCAGCCTGGGGATGGATAAGTACTGGCCGGCCTCCATCCTCTCGGTGCTGGCGTTAGCAGACCTGGCGGGGAGGCTGATCTGCGGCTGGGTCGCCAACATGAGGCTGCTGAGGAACCTGCAGCTGCTCACCATGGTGGTCACTCTGCTGGGGGTGGTGCTCCTGCTGCTGCCCATCAGCCACAACTACTGGGCCATCCTGGTGTTCGCCTCGCTCTACGGCTTCCTTTTCGGCTGCGTGGTGGCCATTCACGTCACCTCCATCGTGGACATCGTCACCTTGGAGGGATTCGACAACGGGCTGGGGCTCTTCATGCTTTTCAGGAGCTTCGGCGGCTTCGTCGGTCCACCTGCTGCAGGTGAGCGGCTTGTGTTCAGATCACTTCATCAGGTCAGGTCGAGCTAAAGACTGACAGTTTAAGAAATGCCACAATATTGTCACTCACATACTTGCACACAGAACAAACACTTTTCGAAGAGTTCTACCCTGATACCAAAATAAGGCTTTATTCAATACATTAGTTTGAAGAATTTTTAAATGATTTCACCGTTTTTTTATTTGATAAGATTACTGATTCCAAAGTAAAATAAGGTCTCATGGCATATAGAATAGAATTAGCTTGAAATCAAAGTTAGAAAGCTGCTCAATGCATCTCTATTTAAAAACAGTTTTTAAAACTCTGTTTGTCTAAATGAGACTTTATTGTGATGTATCTGTATTATTATTTCCATGGATTTTCAAGAATGGAGATCTTTGTAATTTGTTTCAAAGACCTGTCAATATTCATTCGTGATTATTTTTCAATGGGAAATTTAATTCTTGAATATCTGTCAGATGGATTTTCATGCAGTTTTGTACAGCCATGCGTGGTCGTCAGAGGATACATCATACTGACTATACAGTTAATGGAAATGATCAAAGCTTTGCACGTATTTACTTCTAAAAAGACAAACTGACAGAGTGACTTCTGTTCTTATAAAATAACTTGCAGCACAAGTCAAAGGAAAGTAACCAGTAATTGGAGAATTACTTCACTTTAATTCCTTATGAAGTCAATATGAAGAAAACAGTTTCCCCAGAATGGATGAAACACATTTAAGTCCACATGATGCAACATGGTTGTGCTGGTGACACCATCATGGCGCAGACTTCTCGCTCCTGCAGAAATGGATACGTCTGTTCATTTATTCATCAGCCCTGACACACTGTGGTTCTCCTGTTTCCTCTGTTCAGGCTGGCTGGTGGACGAGACCGACGACTACAGCTCTGCCTTCTACCTCTCAGGCCTCTGCCTCATTTCATCAGCTGTGTTCGTGGTCGCCGTCGACCACCTGGTTCAGAGGAGAGGAGCCGCGAAGGCTGAAGGTCATCAGGTCGTCAAACAGGAGGACGGGGAAGCAGGAAAAGTCAAGTGAAACTCTGTTACATAAGGATTTTTATCTCAGACTCTTTGTTGGCTTGTTTAGTGTTTGATCACATGATGCAGGGTGGTGTGATCGAGTCAAAGGCGTCCCAGGCATCTCGTCCACTGTTTAAGTCAGTCAGCATATGGAGTTATCATGATGCCTGTGAGCCCTCCTCGTGTGTGTGACTCTGCTGATCCAATCAATGTGTGAGGTTTAGTTGGGAGGAGTCTCATTCTTGTTGAGGGAAGAGGCCAAAAATGAATAGTTGCCTCTGTTATTTATGAGTCACGATGTTTTTGTACTTACTGCACATTCTAGGAGTTAAACCCAATGAGACACGTTGTGTTTATGTGCTACTTCCAATTGTCGGCCTCTCAGGTTTTATATGTTAATTAACAGTCAATAGAAAATGTTTTTTTAACAGAGAAACACACAGTAGTGTTATTTTTTATGGACACTAGACATTTTCTGTTGTTCTAAGGAGAATTAGGGTCATTCTTGACTCATTGATTTTTCCACTGTTCCCAACAACTGAGCAGATACTGATTACAGTGTTAAAAGAATGAGGCTGGTGAGGAAAAAGCGTAAAAAATATTCTGTGTTTTTGAAGCTGTGGGACTCGTGTATATGAGCCAGGCTGTAGAACCCATGGAGGTCAGGCTGCAGAGAGGAGCTGTGATCTTTAAGACGGCTTTTCAGCTGTAAATAACTCAGGTCACACAGTCTGTGATAAGCTGTCTGTCTGTGTTACTGGTATGTTGACCTGCTTCGTAAAGGGCAAATTTTTTTGTTGCTTTTATCATTATTTTTGATATGAATTGATTCTTGTTAAATATTCCTTTTGTCCAATCAAGTCAGTTCTTTCTCTGAAATAGAGACAAAGGGAAAGTCTGAAAAGGAAACAGGGTTTTAAAGTATGAATTTTCAGAATGATCTTTGAAAGATAACTGGACACCCAGATAACTTAAGCTGTTCCTGAAGTACTGAAATACCAGTTCTCAGTTTCCCTCTGCACCATTTGCCTACTTGACCTTTTAAAGCCATTTCATTGAGGAATTAAGATTTAACAGATTCTCTTCGAGCCGAGTTAATGGTTTCAGGTTCTTTCGGTACTTTTTCAGTTTTTTTAATTGTTAAAAAAAAAGCAGCATTTTAAGAAATAAATCAATGCGCTGATGGTTTTAAAATCATGACTCATGTCTGACTTTTCCTGTCCTCTAAATATAATTTGTCTTGTCTGCCTTTTAACTTTCCCAAAGCAACACCAAACAGGCTGCTCGAGCTTCTCAGGAGCCGCCCACCATAACATGAACCTGATACCCGGATGAGGATATTTGCAGTGTGTTTTAGGAATGTGGTATGTGCTCTACAAATTGCTCTGGAGTTAAAGTACAGTTATGTAACCAAATTGTTAAATCAGTGTCAGCCCTTGGGCTCATTCTCCATGGCTGAATACTTTCATTTAAAATCTGCAACTATTTTATTAATAGTTTAAGTCTATGAATTGTTACAAATTCACCGGTTCCAGCTTCTTAAATCTGAAAAATGGTTGAATAACTTTTCTTTTTTCTGACCAACAGTTCAAAACCCAGATATTTAAATATTTCAACGTACACTTTAGGAAATTGTGATGGTCATTTTTCACTATTCTGATGGTATTTTATGGACCAAATATTTGAAAAATTATCAATTGATAATAAAATGTAATCATTCGTTGCAGCCCTATTTTATGCCATTATTTACATTATCAATAAATCTGTTTTTTGTAATTGTTTGGTCTATGAAAAGTCAGAAAATGGTGAATATTGCCCATCACAATTTTTTTAAAACTCACATCATTGAATTGCAAGGGAATGTTCAGGAAATATCTGAGATAATTCTTTATTGATCGTCCAGAGGGGAAATTCAGGAAAATCTAATTTATATCTTAGTATTATACAGATAAATAATAAATATTTGATGTTTGATTGAAGGAATACGTTTGTCAAAAAATGGTTAAATGGTTAAATTTAGGAGAAAAGACCTGATCAAGATTAGGGAAACACTTTGATTTGTTGGTAACATCATTCTGTCAGTATTAAGTCAGATTGTGTGAAATTGAAAAGTGTCCCAGTCACCACGAGGTGGCAGTGTTGTATAAAATGAGAACTTGAACCCTCACGTCTTCATAGAAAACATGTCCACAATTAGACAAAAATGTTTAATACAGACATCTTTTTTTTCTACAGAAAAAACAGGTTAGATTAGAAAATAATTACATTTAAAATTAAGACTATCCTCTTCTACTATCCACAAATGTCACAACACACATTAAGACATTTTCATACAACAGATGCCTATTAACAAAAGCCTAAAATAAACTACTTATGTTTTGTCAGGTATTTGAAAAAAAAAAAAGAAGGAAAAGTCAAGGCAGTTATTTTACACAAGAGAAACTGAGGCACCAAGGGCATTTTTCTAGATGTTGGGAAGTCTAGAAATTAACCGTACTCAACTTATAGTACAGTATTTCAGAGGTGTGTTACGGAGCGGCCTTGGTGTTGGAGGGTGCACTTGTTTTGCCACCTGGAGAAGCAAAATTTGCACCTTTGGTCCATTGGAAGAGTTCGAGCTGGGTAAAAAACCCCATGACCCCGGTGAGAAGGGTGCGATCAGACGAAGCCCAGTCCCATTGTCCACCTCACAGACTTTGACATACGCTTATTGTAAGTCGGCTACGGCTCAGAGTTGTTGCATTGTGAAATGAGCGAACCACAATTGTAGGGCAATCAATAGCAGCTAAGAATATCTGTTTTTTTGTCCCATGAAGAGCCTGACAGCATTGATTTATTTGTATCTAATTTGATTGATCATACTATAATCTAGCGGTCATTATTCAGGAAAAGGTCACTCAGTTTTATTAAACCACATCTGAAAAATGAGCATCACATGATTTCATCAAGTCATGTTTTGAGCCCTCATTCCCTCCTGCTCTCACGTGTTCACAAACAGGTGTTAAGTCTGTGAGGTTTTCAACTGGGACTAGACCGTGGGAAGCATCTATGAGGATGCTCTCTTCTCCTCGTATGGAGACTCGTAGGCCTCCATGGGGGGGCAGGTGCACACGAGGTGCTGGTCGCCGTAGATATCGTCAATCCTGGAGATGCTCGGCCAGAATTTGGTCTCGGGCCTTATGAAGGGCTAGAAACCAAGACAGGGTGGATAAATATGAGAACTAAGTCATTTAATGGGGCTTATTATGCTGTGCAGATATTACTGAGCGATTTAGTGAGAGGCCATAAAACAGGGTGCAAAAAAGCTTATCTGTGTGGAGAAAAAAATCACAACCAATCCTATAAGTAAAATTAGTGAATTTAAAAACATTTCTGAAATTGAACATCTCTTGTTTAGGGTCTTGTTTACCCATATCACAAAGTTAGAGTTTGGTTTTATGTTTGGCTGCAACTAATTCATTTAATGAGTTTATGATACTTCATTAATGATTAATCTGCTGATTGATTTCGCTGTTTGAAAATTGTGAAACACATTTCCCAGAAACCAAAGCTATTCAATTTAGTAAAGCATCAAATCCTCACATTGAAGGATGCAGCAATTTCTTGGAATTTATGCTTTAAAAGTAAATTAATTATTCAACTATAGTTTGTTTATTTTCTATTGATTGTACTTTATATTTGTTGTCTGTATATTTGTTGTGATTTAAAGAAACAGGGTAGAAAAGTATTAAGAGGCAGACTAACACATTATTGATTATAGTGTTTCATGGGATCTGTTGACATAGAATAATACTATAATAAAACTAGAATCCAAAGCACTATTGTTACAAGTGTAGATGAAATTGATGCAGCTATAGAGGCAGTTGTTTGTCAACTAAATAACAATTCATAAATTAGACAGCTGCTCCCTGCCCAAGTTAGTTTTCTCAGTTCTCACCACTAGAGGGCGACACAGACAATGAATTTCTTCTCTTAAGCACCACAGAAAAGTTGTGCCAGAGAGTGTAGTGAAGTCAGAGAGATGAGGACACTCACCAAGGGGAAAGCAGCGTGCTCCCTGGAGTAGGGTCTGTCCCAGTTGGAGGAGGAGATGCAGGCCAGAGAGTGAGGAGCCATCTGCAAATAAACGCATGTGAGGACCTCAGATGTCTGGCTGCATGTCACTGCTTTATGTCAGCTGCTATGATGCATCTTTTCACCTCACACAAACAGATGAATGAAGCCAGCAACGTACCTTGAGCGGGTTGACGCGGGAATCCATCCTTCCCTCCTCAATGTCTGCGATCTCCTGTCGGATACCAATCAGGGCGTCGCAGTACCGGTCGAGTTCAGCTTTGTCCTCTGACTCTGTGGGCTCGATCATAAGGGTGCCAGCCACAGGCCACGACATGGTGGGTGCATGGAAACCTGGACACCAGCACAACAAAGAGCCAGAAATCAGAATCTACGTATAAGTTTTAAGGGCCCAAACCTGTATACTCAATGTCTAGAAGAAGGTACTAACAGTTGCAGATTTTCTATTTCAGTTAGAGAGGAATGTGTTTAATTCAGCCCACCATAATCTTGCAGCCTCTTGGCCACGTCAACAGCCTCAATGTTGGCGGTCTTCTTGAATGGCCTCACATCCAGAATGAACTCGTGGGCTACAAAACCTGTTCAGACCAACACAACAAGGAGAACATTTTAAACTCTGACAGAATCTGAATATATTGCTTAAAAGCGTACATTCATTGAAAATTGGTCCTCAGAAAGCGTAGAGAGTACATCCATCATTATCCAGTGATAGAAGTCATTATTTCACAGCTGTACCTTTCCTGCCTCTGAAGAGGACCTTGTAGTGACCTTCCAGCCTCTTGGCCATGTAGTTGGCATTGAGGATGGCCACCTCTGTAGCATGAAGCAGTCCTTTGGATCCCATCATCTGAACACAGAACATAGGAGTGGTGTTAGTCATTTTCAGTGCCACTGGACACATTGATTAAAATTGTAATTATGTAAGGTTTCAAAATGGTTTTTCTGGTCTTTCTAAACTTTAGCCATAATATTTATAATGTTCGAATTAAAACACTTCAAAAAGAAAGTGAGGTCAGTTCTTGAACAAAATGTTTCTTCAAAGTTGTCTTAACATTTCAGTCATCCAAAAACTACAAAATTAAAGCACTGGGACTTTACTGATTTAGTCTTGAAAACTAATGGTGACAATAACTGCTTCAGTTGTCTCTAACAACATGTGCAGAATGTGCACAGTGTCACTTGATGAAACGTCATGACAATATTTACTAGTTAGCTACAGCAAAGTCCTGACATTCCTTCACAGGCAGTTTATCACAAATTCACACTTTAGTTCATGTGACTAACAAATTCACATGACAGCCAGGTGACTTTAATGACAGCATGTGAGAACATATGAGGTTGAAATGCTTGAAAATGTGTCATTAGTGAGTGGAGCTGACGTCTGTTTGAGTAAATATTTAACAGAAAAAAAGGAAGTTGCCTTTGACTTCATATCAGAAGATTAGTGTTCAAACCAATGAAAATTACAAATTAAGATGGGCTGTAAGATGTCCTTTTTTCTTGCATCCAAATATTTTTTCCATCCTCTGCTTTGCCTCAAAATTTTACTGAATTATGCTGTTTGTCTTCTGTCTTCTATGCTCCAGGATTTTTTTTTTCAAAGTATGTGAAACATTTCAAGTAAGGAAAACATAAAACCTATGATCTGTATTGACCTTGATGTAAGCCCAGGAGATTGGCAGGATGGCACTGGAGCCCCAGGGGGCAGCGCTGATGGTGCCCAGCGAGCTGCCGCTGTTGACCGACTGCATGGGGACCACCGGGTGGCTCGGCAGGAAGGGGGCAAGGTGGGCCTTACTGTAGAAGAGTAGATGGATGTCATGAGAAAACACAGTCAGTCTCAAAGTCGAACTGTGATGAAAATGTGACGCTGATGCTTTATAATTTTCACATTTTTCCACTTCTTCTAGTGAGTTTGAGAGAATTTCATGGCCTATACTGTGACTCACACTCCAATCGGCCCCATGCCGGGTCCTCCTCCACCATGAGGGATGCAGAAGGTCTTGTGCAGGTTCAGATGAGACACATCAGAGCCATAATCTCCAGGACGACACAGACCCACCTGGAAAACAGGTAGCACTTAACCATTCATTCCTTTTAGACCAGACTGATGAATATGACATAAAGAATGGGCCAGAAAAAAGGGACAGAAATACACACATTAACTACTATTATCAAGAAAAAATGTCTGACATAGACTCCTAAAATGTGGTAAAAAAAAATGATATTACAGAGCTGAAATCTAAACTTTTATAGGACAAGTAGTCCACAACAGGTAATGATTTAATTAATTTAATTTACTCTAGATAAGTTTAAACTCCCTATAATGAAGGCCAGCTGAGGTTATTTTACTTCTCTTTGTTAAGCATTCAGAATTTCAAATGAAAGTGTGTTATGGCATGAGTAAAAAGTGTCCATGAGCTGATCAACTATCAACTTAACTTTTATTACACCAGCTCCTCATTGTTCTTGGCCTCGAACAAGTAAAAACACGTGCAAGAATCATATTGGAAATCATTTGAGTGACTAACGTAATCTCAGATTTCTCTAATTGGTTCTGCCTGATTATTTCTTCAATGCCATTACAACTACCAGTAAAACAAGGAGGAAGTTTGTATGTTAAAAATGAGGAGGCAGGGTCGACAAGCCTGTCAGGGATTGGAGGAGGTAATACTGGCGTATATACCCTCATCTGAATATTACAGAGGCCAAAGGTTATCTATTTATGGCAGGATAACATGCACCCATAAACCTTGATCCTACTATCCTTCAGTTTTCAGAGAACAGACATATTAAGTTTTTATTAGGGATGTTCCTATCGACTGATTTCCCTCACATTTGGACAGAAGTTTAAACTAGTTTAAAAGTAAGAAAACACTCAAACAACAGATAAAATTGAGCACAAGTTAATCTATATGGTTAAAGCTTGTCTGAAAAATCACATTCTTAGATAGCCAACTTGTATTTTAAATGCAGCTGAAATGTGTAGCACTGCAATATGAATGTTAGATATGTACATGAATTAAGTTTAACTGACTAGTATTTCTGGCGCCAGCTAGTTAGGGTAGCGACGTTTAATCAACTAGTTGACTCAATTGCACACATCCCTAGTTGTTGTGTTTAGTTGCGGGTTCTTCTCTCACCTGGGCATTCATGTTAGCCCCATCCAGGTACACCTGTCCACCATGCTTGTGAATAAGATCACACACGTCTCTGATCTGCTCCTCAAACACACCAAAGGTGGAAGGATAGGTGATCATCATGGCTGCCAGACTCGCCTTGTGTTTATCCACCTGGAGGACAACAGAAACATCATTATTAGGAAAATTGTATTAGAGAGCATGAGCTGTGATAAAAGTAGTGTTTGCAGCAGTGGCAGAGATATCCTGGCTTCCAGTGACTAGTAGGTGTCAGTCCAGCTCTCACCAGGGCCTTGAGATGTGCCAGGTCGATGTTGCCGTCCTTGTCCACCTCCACCACCTGAACCTTCATGCCAGCCATCTGAGCGCTTGCTGGGTTGGTGCCATGGGCTGACTTGGGGATCAGACACACCTGGATTGAAAAGTAAAATATCAATGTAGCAGGACACAGACCTGGATGAGCAAATGAAAACAAATGAAATTCAGTATGAGGAAATTATGGCATATTTGCAGCCTAGATGGAAATGAAGCTTAAATTCAGTGTGTATTAATGCAACTTTCTGAGCAATGTCCTCATCATAGTTTTATATTATCCACTCAGACTATGACTGCAGGATATCCTCTCATTATCCAGCAACCAAAACAACCACATAATAAGACAGGATGTTGATATATTAAAGCCAAAGGATTTGTGGGGACTAAGTGCAGACCAACAGGCTTTCAACTACAAAAGAAGACTATTATTATAAATTAGTGAGTCAGTGCATTGAGTGACTTTGAATCTAACAATGCTGCTTTTGTACAGGAAAAGGAGACCCAACAAAAGCCAAACCATATTAACTTCAATATCAAGAACAGCAGTAACGTGGTGGCGTGGCCTCTCCTGTTAGTAAATACGAGGTGTATTGTCATATTGTAGAACAAATAATACAAAATAATTACTAAAAAGAGCAGGGCTTTGAGGATTTAGTCTGTGTGGGGAAATGCTGCAACTCTTCTTGGTTGAATTTTGATCCAGCAAACACCCCCCCACTGGCACGAATGTGTAACCTGCCACTAATTGATTTTATACCTTATTAGGGTGACACTTCTGACATTTTGCAACTTAGCCACAGGAAACTGGAGCACTTAGACCTGTGGGTTGGGTAACATTGACAAATGACTGACTGAGAAAACACAGCTAGGCCTGTCACAGCAGTGACTTGCAGTTCTCAAAGTCTTGAAACCTCCAAATATGGAATCTTGAAAGCAGGTAGCCTCCAGTAGGATCACAGTGCTTTCAGCCCCCTTGTTTGCACAAACGGTTGTTAGTTTGGACCTTGACTGTTTCAAGGGATCAGCCCACTATCTAAGATGTACTAATAAGGGAGCCAATAAAAACACAGGCCAATTTACAGTACAGGAAAAAATACTTAAGTCAGCCGGTCTTTAATCTAAGGGGATGCCTTATCTCATCATGTCCTCGAGCTGCTGCCAATCAGCACGTCCGGATACCGAAGGAATTTAACCAGAATACCTGAAAATCTTCAGTGTGTGATGTCAGAGTGTCCTGTTGTAGCCTGGACTGTCAGGGATTGATAGTTAATGGACCTATGCTCTTTACTAACCTCTGTCAGCAGGCTCCAGTGAGCACAATCAATGAAACTACTGGTGATGAATCATCATTAGAGATCAGCATGATACGGCAATGAATTGATAGCTTTACTCCTTTTAAAGCATTTTAATCTTTAAATCGGGTTCATGCACCAGCTGAAGTTCCAAATATTTTCATTTCTGTTGAGTTTCAGAATCGTTTCAGGTCTACATGCTTTGGCTCCTTTAGTCATCTTTTTAGTTAAACTGTAATGCAAACAATGAAGAAGTTAAAGTGATACTTTGAAATTTTGGTAAAAAGGCTCATTTGCTTTCTTGCCGGGAGATGGTTAGCTTGGCTGCAGCATGAAGACTGCCTACCCTGATTCTGTCCAAAAGCAGGCAGAAAGCAGGGACTCCTCATAACCCGCCTAAAAACCACATCTTGTTATTGTTTACACTTCAGTATATTACATATGCTCCAGTTTATATGCAAGCTAAGCTGACCGACTGCTGGCTGTAGCTTTATATTTAATACACAGACATGAGAGTGGCATCAATCCTCTCATCAACCCTCAGCAAAAAAGCAAATAAGCATATTGACCCAAAATGTTTAACTACTCTTTTAGGTACACTTTCTCTCTGACTTGCTCCGGGGCTCTGTATATGACTGTGCTTGTAACAATCCTTTGTGTTGTTTGCTTTTGGCGCAGATCCTTTGGAGACTGACGCTTAATCAATGAATGCCATTTGTGTTGGGTAACAGCATCAGATAAAAGCCTAAAGCCATTCCATGTAATTCCACAAAACTGATTCACACTGGTTTGTGGTTTAACTGTAGTTGAGTTGAGCAGCACACTTACACTCCTGGCGCTCTCTCCCTTTGAGTTCAGGTAGGCTTTTATGGCAGCCAGGCCAGCATATTCTCCCTGAGCACCACTGGAAGACAAGGCAAACGCACCGCGGTCATGTACGGCACACCTACACGCTTCAGCACAGTTCAAAGACCAGTCTGCACACATTACCAAAAGGGGAGAGACAGGTGGGATGAGAAGTGTGCAGCATGATAACTCTGCAGGCCAATGTAGCATGGCGTGCTATTCATAAACCCTCTGCAGCTGATAAGTGGCGATAGACAGCAGAGGTGGGTGTGTGCTTTATCAGCTGTAAATTATGAAAGCTGTTGAAATATGAAGCATGGACTTCCTAACAGTTGGCTAATGGATACTTACTAAAGTCTGGAGCCAACTTCAAATTGAAAATTTAAGTCTTTGCTCAAATAATGACAGTCTTTCAGTTCTGTTATCTGTTTAAGCAAAGCAGATATGCAGAATAACAGTCAATAACAATCACTATTTTATTTGAGTAAATGTTGGCAAATCAGTAAATCATGCATCCTTATAATGACATATACTGCAAGTGTGTCCAAGAAAGTCATTATCATGTGTCTTCAGTGGCTAAATTAATAGGAGAAGGGTAAAACTGAGTTTGGTAGAAAATGCCTTACATTTGTTAAATAATGACTTTTAGCAGCTTTTTGAGAACTGAAAATGAAAATTAAGCATCACTTTATTTTTGTGAAGTAAGAACATTCAGGGACTGATTAATGCATGATGAGTAGGTCTTGTAATCGCTGCTTTGTGATGTTTGACAGAAGCCAGGTGCAGGTCTGGATACTAGTATATGAAAACTGACGCTGCATCATGGTTACCTGTTTGGCTGGAAGGAGATGTTGTCATAGCCGGTCACCTCACAGAGGTCCCTCTCCAGCTGCCTGAAGAGCTTCTGGTAGCCATCAGCCTGATCCAGAGGCACGAAGGGATGGATGTTCGCAAACTCCCTCCAGGTGATTGGCTAAAGAAGGAGAGGATAGCAGTGACTTCCTCTTGAGTTGCTATTACATACTTAGGACACATGATAACAAATAAACCATCTCTATTACATGTGGACCATGTGATTAGAATTTCCTGACAAACCACGTCATGTATCCAATTTCTTCTAAAGATGCTGGCGTTCATCAGATTTACTAAACTACTCACCATGAGCTCTGAGGAACTGTTAAGCTTCATGGTGCAGGAGCCCTAAAAAAGAAAACACCATTTAACCACCACATAAATCTCAAATACGACATGAGATGAACGTCTTTTCTGAATATTTTGTTTGCCTTCAGGTCGTACTGACCAGTGGTATCATGCTGTGCACCAGGGAGATGTCTTTGTTCTCCAGACGCTTCATGTATCGCACAATGTTGGTCTCAGAGTGATAACTGGAAACAAAGATATTATATTATTTTCTCATCCCAATATTTGGTAGTTCGCTGCATTCGTGCAAAATTAACACCAGTTACCTGCTCATTAAGTGCATTATTTGAAGTTTGACCAGGTATTTTTTCAAGTCTGTCACAATGAGTGTGTCAGAGTAACCTCAGGACTTAGACATTAGAAGCCCTGATACCAGACTGCCTTTATGGCACTAATAAAGATAATATGCATCAGCAGCCAAGAGAGACAACTGTGTTGCCACTAAGGCTGTGATTACTGAATTATATTTCAGAAATATTTGTTAAAATGCTTATAAACACAGTAAATTCTGGCTCTCTCATGAACAAGATGTTTTAATTTAAATAATAATTAGTAATAATTATTTCAGATCTTGGAGGATTGCAGCTGGGCATAATGACTAACAGCATGTCAGCAAAACAGATTTAACACCAGTAGCAAGTGCAGCAGGTCTTCATATCAGACAATTAGTGCTGAAAAGTCTGAACACCTCGTTATCGCCCGTTGCGAAATGTGCTGATATGTACTAATCAGTGGCAAGTACAGCTCAGATCCATACCTAAAAATCAATATATATTTTGAGATTTATAGTCCGACATGTCATAAAGACATTAAAGTGGTATCACAACTGTGCAATTTCTTATCTTATTGTTTTATATCATATTATAGATATTATCTTATCTACTGTTGTAGTGTTGCAATGTAATTAAGAACACAAACCTGTTAAACACTTGGTGCGTGAGGTACTTGCTCGTCCTCTTGAAAGGACTTCCTATGATCCCCTTCACCCGCTCACCCATCTTCTCAGCAATCAACTCCTTAAAATTTAGCATTTCAGATTAAAGCATTAAAACCTAGGAATAACAATCACTATGCAACTAAGAAGCAAGGACATGGATGAAGCTGACTAAATTTAACTGATAAAATATAAACAACAGTCAGCGAATAAGAATCAACGTACAGCTGATGATTCACAGCCAAAGACCCAGAGCAAGTCATCCAGGTCCCTCTCAGTCACTGTTTCATCCAGAGAGACGCCCAGCTGTTAACAGAGAGAAAGAGGGATGAAAACAATAAAAAAAATCTATTGAACAACAGAATGGCTCTCATATTCAAGCATGTCTTAAATTGTAAGTTTATCTTGCATTGCAGTTCATTTCAGATTTATTGAAATAAGTACAGTTCAATTAAGTTGACCGAACAGTTTGTTTCAACAGGAGATGTCTAATAACCCACGAGCAGCAAAACCTATTGTCTATACTTAAAGATACGATAACAGATTAGGTCCAGAATACTGAAAATAACTTATAGCACAATATAATATCACACAATATATGGCACAATAGGGACCAAGCATATTAAAATTAGAGAGCAGTGAAAGCACCATGTTCTTAATGAACACCACAGATGGTTGGTTTTACCTGCCATACCTGTTTGTTTGTTTACAAGCACACGTATGGCATTTTATAAGAACATAATTAGTTCTTACCACTCCCTCAGTGTAGACTCTCAGGTTTATCTGCCTCTGAGCAGCTCTCTCAAAAATGTCTTTGGCTGCCACACTACAGTTGATTTTCAGAGTGTCGAAGAACATCTCACTGTGCAGCCGGTGTCCTGCTCTCTTCAGACCTAAAACAAAGTGACATACAGTTACATACAGTACCTTCTTTAGATGCATAAAGAACTGAATTTTTAAAAAAAGTACCTTCAGCAAGGATCAGAGCAGCATTGTGCGTCCTCTCAGCAATGTGTTTGAGTCCCTGAGGACCGTGATACAGTGCGTACATAGCAGCCATGTTGGCTAGAAGAGCCTGAGAGTCAGATGTGGAAAATTATGAAAATGTATTGGGTTTTTTTGTTTTTTTTAAAACCCCAAAAAGCATATTTAACTTTAAGGAGAAAAAAGACATTTATTACCAAAATGAAAAATGGATCAGTGATTGACAGCTAGTACAGTGCAGTCATACCTGTGCTGTGCAGATGTTGCTGGTTGCTTTGTCCCTGCGAATGTGCTGCTCTCTGGTCTGCAAAGCAAGTCGATACACCTCCTTACCAGCTGCATCTCTGAAATGTAAATATGCATGCATCTTTTTAGATATTGTTCCAAAGTTCCCATTGGTAGCGTTTCAGTTTCCTCTACTGCCGCCCTGTCAATGTCTAAAGCGTACACTGAACTTCTCTCCTGGGGCAGAAAATCTGTTCACGTTATTCTGAGAGTTGAGTGTTGTGTCTCACCTGGTGACTCCGACCATTCTGCCAGGCATCATCCGGACCAGGTTATCTTTAACAGCGAAGAAGGCAGCGTGAGGACCACCATAGCAGAGAGGAACCCCAAACCTCTGGGAGCTGCCAAGTGCGATATCAACACCAAACTCCCCGGGTGGACGCAGCACACAGAGGGCCAATAGATCTGTGGCACAGCAAGCCAGTGCCTGGACAGGGTAAGAGCCAGTGTATAATTGAGTCAATGGTCATAAAAAGACAACTATTCTGATTATTCTGTAGCAGTTATGTTCTATATACATCAGAGCTGAGCATTTCATGGAAAACAGTCTAACTCAAATCTAGATGGTGGTTTATGCACAAACCCAGTTCTTCTACATAAATATACTACAGTGTCATCAGCATAAAACTTTAGGTTTAGCTTCAGTGAAAAGGGGCATGCAATCATTTTCTCAAGACACCTTAGAAAATTCATTTAGATATCAGACATGGATGCTCCTCTACCTCTAAAAGTGAGAAGTCACAACATATGTGCAAAATAGAATGACAACTTCACTGTGAGAAAACTGCAATCCTTTTTCTTTAAGGTTTTCTTATTCAGTTTGGGTGCAGTAGCCTGACAGCAAGCTTTTCTTGCTTTACTTGATTTTGTGGTTAAAGCTCTCTTACCCCTCCCTTGTGTGCCCGATCCACAAGAGCTGTAAAGTCCTCCACCTTGCCATCAGTGTCTGGATACTGGAAGAGCACACCACTCACATCCTTCCCACTGAAATCCATCTCATGAGGCAGCTTCAGCACAGTTTTCACCCCAATGTAGCTGCAACATAACACTGAAAACTTAGAGGGTACTCCTCAAAGAGAAAAGCTGTCTGCAATGTTTTTTTGGTTTCATGCAATAAAAGCATGCTTTACTATACAGTAGCTCGGTGGTAAATTATGTTTTGTTTTTCCTGCTTAGCCACTTGATTTCCTGTATACATAATTTTGTTTTGACAGCAGATCATATAAGTGGATTGTGTATGTGGAAGACGTACTTGGCTCTGGTCTGCACCACAGCAATGGTCTGGGGGTGGCAGCGTGGGTCAATGTAGAAGGTTCTTTTTTTGTTCTGTCTGTGAGGAGTAAACGCAAACAACTGTTCAGAGTGACTCCATGGCCAAAACGCTGTAATTCAGTCCTGTAAGACATGATACAATCTACAACTTGAAGTCCTTTCTTGGTTCTGCTCTAATTTCTTTTGATAGCATTTTTCTGTTTCTTATAGTGTAACAGGACTATTTTGCTATTTCTACTATAAAGGAACGTAAAGACCTGAATGCTAGTGGCAACTTTAAAATTAAAATTGATGGTTTTTCTTCTGCTGCATCCGATACAGGTTGCTCCAGTTATGTTCATGTGTTGAAGATGCAGGAATTTGCTTAGTTTCTTCTTGTAGTTAAGATGTGACTTATTTCCAAAGTGTAAGAGATCGGTTTCCATTTCCCTCACTGCTCTCCATCACTGCTTGTGTTTGTGATCTACAGGGATACCTGTGGCAGAGCTGCATGGCCTCAGCAGCAGCTGTTCCTTCATCGAGCAGGGAGGCGTTCGCTACCGGCATGCCTGTAATGTCACAGATCATGGTCTGGTAGTTGAGGAGTGATTCAAGGCGACCCTGAGAGACCTCGGGCTGGTAAGGCGTGTACTGAGTCACCCTGAAAGCAAAACAGAAACAATGAGTCAACAGAGTGAGTCTGGACACGAGGACAATAGCACAAGTTGGTTGGTGTTCAAGGAACCGAGACGTGACAGTGGAATGCATTGTGTGACTCCCCCGACCGGGAAAACGTAAGCAGGGATGGTGGATTTGGATCTGGGTGAAAGAAAATCTTGTTTAGCAGGAAACGTCATCAGATCTCATATGAGAGAAGTCAAATCACAAGGTTTCCCATTAGGGGCACGTTACTCTGTAGCATCACTACATTAGACAGACATCATTAGTAATTCATGATGGTCAGAGAGGAAACAAGCTGGCAGCACTTTAAAATTTCCACAAGGCTTCTTCCAAGGGAGGATCATCTGAGGACACTCACCAGCCTGAATTCTCCAGGAGATTACGCTGGATGGGTGGGGGTACTGAGCAGCTGTAGTAGCCCATGCCGATGTAGGACCTCCACACTTTGTTCTTTGATGCAATCTTCTGCAGAGACTCCAGAATCTCATTCTCACCTGTAAAATATTTCATTTGTGATTATCACTCATTTTTTTCAGTCTCTCACATGACAGTCAGGTGAAGATCTTTATATTTGGGTCGATAATGATCTTGTTAAGCACTTTGTCAGCCAGATGTGGCCAAACCCCTATTAAATGCAGTTCCTTCGTCAATGTAATTAGAAAATTCGGTACATTTATTACATTTTTCAGTCTCACAGAAACAGGACACACCAAAGATCTTATGAAGGGCATCGTGTCTCATGTGAGGAACTGGCTGCACAACTAATAAAGTAAAAAAAGATCAGTGTGGCATGTGATCAATTAGAGCTGCCTCACACTCCATACACAGTATTAATAATCCTCTCCCACTCACAAAGAATTAGTAAAACTGAGTATACACTATAAGCAAAATATTGCAAGGAGAAAAAAAAACACCTTGCAATTGATTTTAGGATAAGAATACACTGCATATAGAAGATTTAGCCCCATGGTTTCTTTCCTGATGGCCAGTTATTTAGCCTCATTCCCCAGTGCTCTAAGGAAGCTGGGCCAATGCACAACCAGCCTCTGAGATTCCTCTGGCCTTCCTGGCTGCCTAGCAACTCCAAGGAATGGACAATACCGCCCGTCTGAACCGAGAGCACTAACTACTCCTGTTTTCGGAAATGAAAGACACCTTTAAGTCCTCGGTGGTGAGAGAGATTGTAGCCAGTATACAAGTGGATATTTACAGCTTCTTCCAAGGGCAAAATATTGAAGTGTATCGTGTTGGTGAATTGGTCAAATTCAGAACAGGAAATGTGAATAAGGATTATCAGCAGGTTCAGGGTGAGTTGTCAGTGTGTATTTGTGTGTGTGTGTTTGTTTCAGTAGGGAGGACTGCTTTCCCATGGTCCCGGACTTCTACAGGGCAGCAGAAAAGCCTGATTCAGAACCATCCAGGAGGTCTATTGTTGAGGAGAGAATCCCTCGCTGGCTTTGCAAACTGAAGCCCTCCAAAGCTGAACAAGCAAAAAACCAGCACGGCCTCCAGTTTGTTCCTTCAGCATGGCTTGTTGCATTATGAAACCTGGCAGAGTCAGAGGAGTGGCCGGCACGAGCGCAGATCAGAGTGACTAGGTAATATGGAAAAGCTACAGTACCTGAGTCATACAACTGAGTCATGTCAGCATTTATTTTATTTGCACAAGCACACACAAGGTGTCTCAGAACACATTAAACTAGACAGAACATGTAAGAAAGTGTATGTTAGGGTTTATCAACTTTCAGTGGTATCATATTCTGACATTACTATATTTAGTGCATCTATTGGTCAATCAATATAAAATGTGTCAGCAACTCTTTTGATAATTTTTTCATCATTAAAGTAATTTTTTTTGGCCAAAAACCCAAACACTCCCTGCTTTCAGCACCTCACTTGTAAAATGTTCAGCTTTTCCTTGTTTGATGTGATAGTAAATTGTATACCTTTGAGCTTCCAACTATATTATTATACCCTGCTGTATTATTTGAATTTTATACATCTGCACACTCAAACATAGTGGCGGCATCATAAAAGCCCCAACTCAACAAATCAACCCTCCAAACAGAAATCTATTCGCAATAGGAAACAAATTATTCATGTGTCAGTCATCACTTATTCAGCTTCACCCAGGGTTATATCTGTATTTATGTGTGAAGACAAATATGTATATAGCTTTGGGTTCAGGCAAAACAGGCCATTTGTGCTCACCATCTTGGGCTTCAGGAAATTGTGACAGGCATTTTTTCAACTTTTTGATGCTGATAATAAATGAATTCTGAAAACTCTCAAAACAACAAAATAGATGTGATGGAACTGATGATTATTTGACTGTTTCGATTGAGCATACATTTGAGATATAATGAAATATGCAGATAGCAGACAAGATGTTCCTATCATTGATTACAACCAAGATGCCCAGCCTTTTCAATTTTACACTCAAAATCGTGACAACTCAACAAATTCTCACTCTTAGCAGGAATCTATTTGTATTCAGAAACAGATTATTCATGTGGGTTATGTGTGATCATTTATTCAGCCTTAACCAGGGCTTTTTATGTCTTGCTTTGTCTCTCCCCCTCTGATAAAACAGCATCCATCTATTGTAATTATTTTCCAGGAAATAAAACAAACTAGTCTAGCAGGAAACACTCTGCATCTAATGGTGAAATGTGCACAGACTGCATTGGACAAAAGGAGGAGGGAAAAAAAAACATGCAGGCAAATCAAACCAAAGTCACCTTATTAGGAACCCCCTCGGCTGTGATGTAATGTGAACGCTGTAACCAGATTGAACTGGACTTGGGACCCGGAGCTCAAGGCTAAACTTTACACTCCAGTTGTCATCCTATGAGCATCGGCTTCCCAACAGGAGATTGGTGCCGCTCGCCGAGTTTCGCAAAAACAACTCCAAATATGTTCAAAGGAAGACTTAACAGGGGAGAGCGCACAATAGAGGTGCAACCTACATTTCAGCCACTCACTTGGCTTCATCTACAGCCCGTTTTCATGTGGGGACAAAAACCTCAGCCTGCACAAGAGCTGCACGACACTGGGATGAATGCACTGTTTGCACATGATCATATGTTAGATTTTAAAATCAGCGCACGATGAGGCTGCCTGATCAATAGGAAATGTGTGTTAGAAATAATGAACTTACACACTGGATCATCCATTTTCATACTCCTCTGCATGCGGATGGAGGCTGGCACTGTGTTTTCGATCAACTGGTCGATCGACTGTGATTAAAAAAAAAAAGATAATAAATAAATAAAAGCGTGCAAAACATGTATATGATGTATTCACGATCAGAGCAAATGTTGAAATTAAAATGATGATAACAAACAACAAAGCGTGCTTTCTGCACCAAGTAAATCTTACCTCGACTCCCAGAGCATCCAGCATTTCTCTCTTCTCCCTCTCACCTGGACCGATGTGCCTCTCTGCAAAATCATCATGCCTGGGTAATATCCTCTCGATCTGTCTGGAGGAGGCGGCTGCAGACGTCCTCAGAGCCCGGGCTGATGATGCCCCGCTGCTCCGGATCCTGCCCTGAACTTTCCAAACCACGCGGCTCTTGTCACTCAGACGCCTGCACGGTGCGCCCGAGTCCACCGCCTTGGCCAAGAAGATCCCCCAGGACCTGGCGCAGTTCTGCATCTCTAAATCAACTCTGCAAGACAAGTCTGCTAAAATCCGGCGTCCGTCCTCCCCTTGGCTGTGCACGGTTTTCTTTTCCCCCCGGTGAGGCTGATGCGATCCCTGCAGGAGACTCTGCCAACTCCTTCAAACTGCAGAGTTTATACGGCTGCACAGTTGCACAAGAGCGGACCAATCAGAGGGGAGGATGCTGCGTGACGCTGCGAGGAGCTCCGATCAAACAGCTGCTGAACTTTCCCATGCGTCCACTGAGCGAGAGGAGGACAACACAGAGAGGAGGGTGAGTGAACAGAGGTCCAGCCTGCACACAGAGCCCTCACACACTTTAACACACTATGATGAATTATGTTACTTTACAGCAAACACCCCTTGAGATCTTTATAATGTCAGCTTAAGCACAGATTGAACTGAACAAAAAATGCAGATGATTTCCCTCTTCTTCTCTTCTTAACCTTTATGAATCATGCTTCATTGTTTAATGACTGAAGGGATCATTAAAAAAAAGCCCTTGAGCAAATGCTGACTTCAAACAAGACCAGTTCCTTGGAGGTTTACACCCATCACATTGTGCACACAGATGTTGGCACTTCTGAAGTGTCATGGAGGCCAATCTGAATACAGGTTTAGCCAACCAAGGTGAGCACATTGGCATCCAATCACTCAAGAAGTGTCCACACTGAGAGTTGAGGGAGGTGTGTGCCCGAACACTGACAAGGCTACAGTGGGAAAGCAAAGGCATCAACAGCTGCACCGGAGGGCCGTGCCAACACAGTTGATTTTATTAACTATTATTAACTAATCCTATAAAGTCTGTCCCCAGGTGCAGGAGTCACTAAAACTGCCATCATTCATACATATAATCACATAAAAAGGCCTGAGGCTAATCTGGGCAGCAGTATATTAAATTAGATGATAGAAATATGAACATAAAAACGGAGTAAAAAAGATCGTAAAAACAGAGAAACATTGACTAAACTTGTTTTAAAAATGTTTTTACAACAAAGTAAACAGCATGGTTGATACACCATCACTGTTGAGACAAACAAGTAGACACAGATGTACAGAATGTATCTAATAAAGTAATTAAATCTAAAGTAATATAAGCAAGCAAAGCACATGTCAGGTATTAAATATAAACCTTAAATATGGGAAGGATTAATGTCCACTTACGCAGACTACAGGAAGCTATGCTAGTGGTTTAATTCAAGAGATGGCATTGATAGTCGGTCAGCCACCACTCCAGACTGAAATAACTCAACAACTCTTTAGATAGATTGCTATGAAATTTTGTACAGTCATTCATGGTTCCCAGGGGAAGAATCCTACTGACCTTGGTGATCCTCTTGTTTGAAAGGTTTTGTGGTTATCAAATTCAGATTATGCATATATTTACAAAAATCTAAGATAAAGTTAAAGACATTAGAGTCTTTGTACTGTTTTCTTGTGTATATGTCAAAAAGGATTAGCAAATCATCACACTGCTTTATGTGTGTTTTACACAGCATCCCAACTTTTATGGAATAGGGAATGTATTTTATATACAGTTAGTTAGTTTAGTCCAGTGCCCTACCCTGGGGGTCAGGCCCCTCCCAAAGGGTCACAAGAAAATCTGAAGGGTGATGAGATGATTAAAATAAGAGGGGAAAAAACCTCACTTTTGATAAACAAATCTCTTCTCATATTCTGTTGCACTTGCTCTAACATTTGCTTGTATGAGAAGCATTGGATAGTTTTACCTCTTTGGACTAAAAACAATCATTTACATGAAACCATATGAGAAGTTTAGAGGGGGAGGATCACTTTGGAGGAACTGTAAACAGCTCATAGAAATCTGAAACATAACAAGGAGCCACAACTACATAAAAAGCAATGTCTTATATTTTATAAGCTTTTGCTATTTAATCTTTAATGCAAAATCTTAATCTGAAAAGTAACTACAGCTGTCGGATAAGTGTAGTGAAGTGAAAAGTAAAATATTTCCCACTGAAATGTACTGGAGAGGAAGTATAAAGTATCATAGTAATGGTCCAGTAAGTACAGGCTATTTTGCTCCATTGCCTCCAATATAATTTAATTTAGGTGTGAGAAATCCAAACACACTATGGAGTAACAGTGAAAACAAAGTTCCTTAGTTGCTTTGTGTTTGATTGGGGGAAGAGAAAGTAAGAAAAAACAGACTTGTTTTTGTTGCTACAGTAGCTGAAATATGGACTAACAAAAAGCTTATGTATCCCTCACGACTGATAATGTTAAACAAAGGGAATAACTGTTATCAGCACTGTATGATAATGGTAAACAAAAGGAACTACTTTAACACAAGCAATGGGTGGAGTGACAAAGACAGTCAGTCCAGGCAAAACAAATATTTCACCTTTTTAATGGGACAATCAGCACTAAATGTCTCTGTGGCTTCATTCTTCTGGCTGTGATATTCATGTAGAGACTCAGATATGGCTTTGATGAACTGGTTGTGGGAACATCATCAGTTTTTAATGCACCAATGTTTTTCACTTCCATTCGCATTTTTGTTTTATTTTCTTGCTAAATGGGGATATCTGTCTTTGACTTACAGGTATGTCATGTGATTGATTTTAATATGTACACTCTTCAAAAGCAACGTGTCAAATAATGAATTAGTGTATTACAGGCTACTGTTACTTTGCCTTAATACTCTCCATGAGTCAGTGAAACCAAATTTTAGTATCTATTTATATTTAAATTTTAATAAGTTCATGAAGTTTGAATTGGAAAAGTGATTTTGTTGAATGAAATAATCAGTCCCATTGGAACACAGTAATCACAGGACCAAAGAATATTAACTGTCTTTTAAGTTAATTTCTATTTATTTCCTTCTATTTCATATTCATTTGTTCATATCTTATTTATGTGATAGTATTATGAGCTTCTCTGTAAAAGCAATTTGGTTAATATTTTTTGTTTTAGATGTATTCTTGAAATAAAATGACTTGACAAATCTTAATCAGTCCACACCGTGCTGTCAACTAATGACTATCTCCATTATCAAATCATTCATCATCACACCATTTTGATTCATTGTTCTATAAAAGTTATTGACATCATCATGTTAGGATATTCAGTTCACAGGGATATATAAAGAAGAGAAAAACAGCAAATCCTGACATTGGAGAGGCTGCAACCAGAGAAATGAATCAAATCAGCAATCAGAATAATTGCTGATTAATTTTCTGTCGATTGAAGGATTGCAGCTCTAGTTGACGACATGAATTTTCACCTCCAGGTACCTGTTTGTTTCTGTTGGAGGATGTGTCCTGGCAGTCGTCACGATGGGCATCTACAGCATGCTTCTGTTCACCTCCACCTTTGTCTTTGTTCTACTCGTGTGGTCTGTGGAGCCCAGCTGTATCCACTCCTGGGTGTTCTGTATCCAGATGTTGTGGCAAACCTTCTGGCACCTGCTTATACAGTACAGGGAATACTACCTGCAGGAGCCTGTCTGCATCAGGTACTAATGTCATAAAAGTTCACTGGGATGTAAGCTGATGCCTTCATACACAGTATTCACTATAAATTATGAATGATCAACTTAGCTGCCTTGGTAATAATGAATGTGTTTAAAGGATACGTCTATGTTATTGTCAGCAAATTTCATGAAAAGACCAGAAGTGACAGGGACTTGATCTTACTAAGTATCACCTGATATAATTTAATAGTCTAATAGTCACTAATGCAAAAATGCATTTCTTACCCCTCTACTCAATAAAACTACTTTTAAAAAATCAATTAAAATTTCTTGACCCATTTTCAAGTCACTACTCAGTACGAACTAATGGGCTTTGTGCTGATGCCATAGACAAGCTCTGAAAGTCTGAAACCACTGAGACAGACTAACACATTGTTGGTTTTGGTCTTTTCATGGGATTTGTAGACAAGAACAACAAAAAATAAGAGCAAAGAGATCTACTGCTTAGTCTTAGTATGTTTCTCTTATTATGAGTATACTTAATAAGTAGAAATGATGGACACCCACCTTCTGAAAAGTAAACACTCAGATTATTACATGACATACACAAAATGCAAAATAAGATTATTGACTACAGTGGCTATCCTGGAGCTGTTGACCACATCACACCATCCTCATCAGCAGAGTGACTTTGCCCAATTGCCATAGTAATGTAGATGTTCAAGTTTTCCTCAGGGACTCCTCATGTAGATTGTTGTTTCCAAGAATATTTGTGATGTGATCAAAATCTTCAGAACAGCTACTACATAGACTTTAAAGTGAGATTGTTTTGTTGAGTGTTGTTTTCACCATTAAGGACAAAATCTGATTTGAATGCTATGTACTTTATACTCTGCGGGGGAAAAAAACATAAAACGTAGACAGATAGTTCAACATTCATCCCTCTTTCTGACAAAAGGACCCGTGTAATCAAATGAACTACTGCTCTTTCAGATTGTTTTTGGCCATGTCCTCTTTGATGCTGGTCACTCAGAGAGTCACCTCCGTGTCCATGGACCTCCAGGAGAAACGAGTTATACTGCCATTTAATGCTTCATCCAAAAGGAAGACTTTTGATACACTTCTTCCTCTCATCAGCTACACCCTGAGTTTCACCACACTGCTTGGTGGCCCTTTGTGCTCCTACAGCCGATTCACGTCCCAGATGGCAGAAATCAGGCTCAACCCCCCACCTAATCCCCTGGGTGTGGTCTTCCTGAAGTTGATGCAGGTATTACTGTTGGAGTGTTCAAGGTATTGTCTTGTCTATTTTCTGAAACACAACAGCTATGATCCCTCCAACACCACCATCCCCTCTGGCATCCTGTGGATTTGGGGTCTGGCAGCAGTTTTGAGAATCCAGTATTATTCTCACTGGAGGATCAGTGAATGCCTCAATAACGCAGCTGGGTTTGGCTTTTGGGTAAATTCACCAGGTGGCCCCCCAGACTGGAGCTGGCTATCCGATGGAGATTTACGGACAATCGAGGCCTCGAGCCGCATGTCAGAGTTTGCCCGACGATGGAACGCCACGACGGCTTCATGGCTGCGCAGGCTGGTTTATATGAGGTGCAAACGCTTCCCCTTGTTCATGACTTTCAGTTTTTCACTGTGGTGGCATGGTTTGCATTTAGGTCACTTTGTGGGATTTTTGACCTGGGCAGCAACGGTGAAAGCAGATTATCATATTCACAGGCATGTGTACCCCAATCTTCCATCAACGTGGAGGAAAATCTACACTTGTTTAAGCTGGATAAACACTCAAATGATTGTTGCTTGTATTGTTATAGCAACAGAAATAAGAAATATGTCTAGTTTGACACTTTTGTCTACAACATACATAGGTCTGTTTCCACTTTTTAATATAATTCTACTCTTTATCTTATTAAAACTACACTACTGACATATTTGTGATATAAAGGGTCCACTCTGATATGACAGGCTTGTTGTGTCATTAATATAAATGAATGGACTTTATATTACTCTCAACATGTTGCGAATTTCCCCATGGGGATGAATAAAGTATCTACCTAACCTAACCTAACCCATGGGGAGTGTGCAATCATCTGTATTGCTTTTGATGTTGTTACTTGGACTGTTAATTCTGTTTGATGAATTGGGCAAAAATAATTGAACACTGCATTATTAATTGCATACCAGTAGATCATTTTATTCAAAATGATTCCTTGTCTGGTCTTAGAAGAACACGCAACTGTTTCCGCCACCACCAATGTTAAATGAACTGGACTTCAAGCGTAAAATTTGAGTTGAACTAACTGAACCTCGCATTTATAATTTCACCTGCATTAAGTCATTTTTTCTTTATTTTGGCATTATAACGTAAATGACATGTCATGTGAGAGAGCAGCTAATCCCGCCAATCTTAGAAACACCATTGAACTCTGCAGGTCTGTGCAGGTTTTAACCTCCTCCATCACATTCTTTTGATTGTGCAACATGCAAATACATTGCATGATTTGCAATGTATTGGCATGTGACTTATGACTACTTCAACAGCGCAAATAAAATTATTTGCAGCCATTTCTTGTAAACAAGCTTAGACATGCAGCGTGCAAGCTTCCTACCTGAGAGCTAAAGCAAACTAGTGATTCATCATAAAAAGATTTTACTCACATATTTTTCTCATGATTGTCGGACAAGAATGAAGCAAAAAGATCAGTAAATACTTTGTAAGGTGGTCACCGCTTTAGGATTTTTCTGCACCCTAGTGGTAAAAATGGCTTAATGCAGCTTTGAGGTGTATTTAGCAACTACAGCAACAACGCATATTACAATGTCCAACATTACACATTTATTATGATTCAAATTTGCTGATTTGTGTGCTTATGTGTGTCCACTTAGCAGCACTTAAACAGAGGTGAATTACATTTGTAATGCAGGATGTATGTACCAGTATTTTATTTATCAATTTAATCTCATCAATATCCAGCTGAAAGTGGATTTTTAAATCAACAACTGTGCATGATGATTTATGAGCAAAGAAAATGCATCCACTAACTTAACTGTGTTGGTTAAAATCACACAGCTTTTTTTGTAGAGTAAAAATCTCAAAAGATATTGTGCAGTGTTGTAGTACCTGATGTACTCTTCAAGTAATAAAACAAGATTCATATTGATTATTTCACTTATCCGAACACTTCCTCATTTTGCAGCAAAGTCTCTCTTCTTTCTTTCCATAAATTGCCGGCAACAATGCCTAAAAACAACAAAAGCCCAAGGTTTCTGTTTGACACAAATTTCTTCCAGCAGTCCTCTGGTTTGTTAATGTCCAGTGTGTAAATCTAAAAGAGAAGAGAGCAAATATCACATTTTAATGGAAGACCCATGTTTCAATAACTAAGAAGTTACTTGTGGTATTCATTTACATTATCAGTTTGTTCTGGTGAATATTATCTCACTGTGGAAGGAAACTCTGTGCTGTAATAACTAATCCTTTGTCAGCAGACATTCAGACTATACCGTATAACACCATGTTCCTCACCTGATGTGTTAGGTGAATGGCCACCGTGGACAGTACAGCATAGTAAGGGAGAGTCTGTTCAGCATTGACCCCAGCTGCAACCAGTCCAGACAACATAGCCACTGTGAAGCCACTCAGCCAAGGCTTGGTTTGCTCCTGGAACCTCAGTGCCGTAGATTTCACTCCTACTTTGACGTCGTCCTCCTTATCCTATTTATCAAAGAAAGAACAGAGGTCTCAGTTAGTATTATCCTACTTTAAAAAGTGAGGCAATGAGCATATGTTCTACTCTGCAAACCTCATTTAGTACAAAGTCATGTTGCAGTGAATTTTCATGTCCAATAAGGGCTTCAAAGAGAACATAACATTAAAAAGAATTGTGGAGCCCCCTACTTCACCTGATGTGCATATATAGTATCATATATCAGCGTCCACATCACCCCTGAGAAATAGAGCGGGAGGCACACAGACCAATCACAGGAGCCCTTGACAGCGGACCAGCCGAGCAGCGCTCCCCAGTTGATAGTGAGGCCTAAACAGTAGCATGGAGGAAACGTGAGACCGACTTTAGATTTGCTAACAGGAAGAAATATTAACTTTAGATGTAGAGCACTACACGATAATCTTTTACAGTACTTACCCAACATAAGCTGTGGCCAGTAAGTGATCCTCTTCATCAGTGGGTAGGTGATGACAAGAGATAAAGAAGCAGCACCCAAAGCTATGCTGTGAAGTGCATTATACAGTGAGCCAAACAGTGTCAAGCCATGAAATATAAAAAGAACTCTGCATTAGGTTTTTTTAAGACAGCACGTAAACAGTTTGATCCAGTGTTTGTTTAATGGATAGGTTAATCATTTCTGAGTCTCTCTGAAAAGAATAATTTGCCCAAATGAACATTGAAAGAGGTTTTGTTTGCTATGATCATTCATTCTGTTCATGCTGGCCATTAACTGTGCTTCCAATGTAAATCATGAGGGATAAAGTACAGTCCTCATTTTGAGCAAAAATATATTCAAACATTTATGTGACGTTATTATGAGGCTTCATCAGTCAGGGAGACATCTACTTGATTTGTCAAAATCTACTGACACCTCATTAACTTTTGAAAGTGCATTAAAAAGGGATCTCTTCATGGCCAGGGTGAACAAGAGAAATGATTAAATCAAGCACAACTTCTGTCAATTAACATATAGGTACCTGATTACTGTTTTAGGACAGACTTGAAAAACTGTGATCCTATAATTTACTACCATTATTACACTTATTTTTCCATGGGTTGCCTCAAGGGGTATTAAACCCCAAAATGCTGCAACATACAATAAATGAAGTCTGAAGACAATGTTTTTTGTCTGACCTACACTCATGGTTATTTGTTCCATCTTGTTATTTTATATACAGTGTTTCTAATGAAAACACTCACATCACTGAATTATTACTGGTACCTGTAATAGTTGAGACACAAGAGAACCCCAAGAGCCAAAGAGAGCTGCCCTCCTAGGAAGACTAATGCCTGCATCTGAGAAATCTCTCCTGACGCAATCGGTCGACTGGACGTCCTGGACACCTACACCAAAACATCACTGAATTAGGAATGGACACTTTTTGGTAAGTAAAAGGTAAAGCTGTATATCATTATCAGCATCTTATGAAGTATTGTGGCTTTGTAAACACAACCATACACATTATTAAAAAATAGCAGAAAATTAGATTACTAAAGGAATATCTAGTTAATAAAAAAATGACCTAAGAGGGAAAAGAATAAAATAAGAAGTACGCTCTTACAGTTATCATAATAATTGAACCAAACTATCTGCATGACAAAAGCCACCTGTTACTTTCAGCTCATATGTGAATGGAATATATTAGTTTCATATACCTTTTTGTCAAAGTCTTTATCCCACATATCATTGATGGTGCAGCCTGCTCCTCTCATCAGCAGAGCACCTGTGCCAAAGAGGGTGAGGATGCCCAGATGTGGGAGGCATCCAGGGTCGGAAGCCAGAGCAATGCTCCATGCACACGGGAGGTACAGCAGCCATGTCCCTACAATACACAGACACATTATAACTCCAGTGAACTAAACAGGAGAATTGCATCTAAAAAAGGCAATAAAGAAATAAAGGGCAAGCCGATAGAGACAGTGAGCCTTTCATAGTTGAAGTTATGGTCTGGCTGGGAAAGTCTAAAGATCACAGTTTGACTTATGCCCTTAAAGGCCCTTAAAGCATTTTACAGACCATACAGACTGTGTTAGGTCAATGTGTGGACCTGTGTGAATGTGAAGCAACTTGCTTTCTGAAGAGAGTATGTGAGCTCCCCTGTCTTTCCAAACATGTATAATTAAAACCAATGACTCATCTTGTCATTTTCTTGCAGAATCACTTGCCACTATGTAGTACACTGTTTGTGTTGGAGTGACAATTTGTGTTTTTTATATATATTTTAGGCTGCCCAAGCCTTCTGGTTTAATCCCAAGATGCAGTCCTGGGGAGACAGATCTAATGTTAAAATTTAGCAAACTTGATTTACACAGTCATGCACAGAACATCACACTGTTTTTTAGTTTAGACAAAATTAAAATTACAAATGAATGTACAAACCAATAGGTTTGTCCAGCCTCATCAATCGAAGGTATGGCTGGACAGGCGCTGGTGCTGAATTCACAATTGTAGCAGCTGACAAACTAAATGATCTTCTCCCATAATGCTGTGTTTCACGTAGTCTGAGTGATGGGCGATTTGCACTCTGGCTGTAAAACACTCTTCTCAACACACTAGAATCTGAGTGGAGACCATCTTTAGTCCTTCCTCCCTCTAGGTGAAGGAAGCAGTTGGACAGGGAGTAAAGACAGGAGTGGTAAGTTCCATGGTGAATCCTCCTCAGGACGTTCAGAGTCAGCTTGGCTGGGAGCATGGTGTTTCTCTGAGGTCACACTGACATTGTCTTGTTTTCCCTCAGAAAACATCAACCCTGAACACACAAATAAAAACACACACAATGGTTTGTCAATGGCTTTTTCACAGAGGAGGACTGATTTGCTGCAACAGGCAGTCCTTTTGTTCTGCTGTGAATCAGCTGCACAAAGACTGAGATGTTCGTGTGTCAGAGCTGTTTCTTTTTTACCTGTTTGTGTGCAGCATTGAGAATTTTAACAGCCTGTCTGATTATATTTGCTAAAGTAAATTAGCTTGTAGGTAAATAAAATCATACTGAAAGCTTCACACACTAATATCATTCTCATTCACTTTAATGCTAAATGTATAATGATTGTAAGCCAAAATAAATCTGCTGCTAACTCGAGTTTCAGCTTTATCTATTTAAAATGATTTGTATCAGCGTTAACTTGTTTTGCGCAGACTGAAGTAAGACTTAAAGAAACTTACATTGTAGGTTACAGAAGACAAAATAGAAATTTTAAAGGAGACTATTTGGTCACTGTTGCACTGCTTTCCTGTTGTGGTACGCCCGATATATTGCTCCGGAGGAACTAGTGCCAGTGCTCGGAACCAACGATGGCCCCACCAGATGCAGAGGAAGAACAGTATTTACTGTCGGTATTATCTTTAATCAAAATGTGGGAACACTGGCAAATTGGCAAATCGTCTAGCTTTTCTGTCGTTTTTATGGTTAAATTAATTTACTACCTAAGCCTACATATCAAAGCGGATAGCTTCGTGTTGACTCTTTTACTTACGATATTGTGAATAATTTGGCATCAGGCTACAACAGAAACGAGGATAAAACACATTTAAACGTTTTTTTTGTTTGTCTGTTTTTTGTTTTTTGTTTGGAAGTTTGACCCGATTTACTAACAAAGGAGTCTATGCAGTAGGGGTTGTACTCAATTTCAGAGGGATAAAAGATCAGAGATTATTTGATAGCTCGATTTATGGTTATAGGCTCATTAATAATTATATTGTTTTACCTGGAAGAATACTGAACGTTACTGCACAGACTACAAATGAATAGGACTCAGAAAAGATTTGATAAAAGGAATCGTGTGTCTTTAAACCAGCAAACTAATCACCATGCAAAACCTCAGTACTTCCGGTCAGATGTGTCTCTGATTTCACAATTTAGGCACGAGTGCTTTTCATGTTTGTTTTTGTTTGGTTTGGCTTTATACCTAATCTCAATTAAAATATGATATGTACCAACAATGAAATAATAAAACTTTGCATGATATTAAGGATAATGGCGCCATTGTATTGTACAGTACAATAGGCTTAGACTATTTGCGTTTTAGAAATACTTTTTGTATTTTTCAATATGTACTTGTGCCCTGTTTTGATCTTTTCTGTATTCAAATCATATCACAAACATCGATAGATAGATAGATAGATAGATAGATAGATTATTCTATTATTACAGTCAGTAAAATTAATGATTATTATGTCGTTTTAATTTGTAGGAAAACATTTTGCTATACTATGAAATTTGGAAACGTTCATATAATGATTTTACTGAAGGCACAGACCCAAATTAGCTGTGGAGGAAAAATCAGAAATAACGCTATCTAATGGCTCCTTAGTCTTATAACAGCATGTGATCTATGACATTGATTGGTGTGATTTTAATGCATTAATGTTTCATTATTTGCAGATAGTCTACTCTGGTGCATTAGCTGAAATGATATGTGCTTTTTTTTGTGCACAGCATTATGGACCAGCTAATCACTTTTATTTTGAAGGTTAAGTGTTTTTCGACGGAAGTGAAATTGTTGTTGGAGCGGAAGTACAAGCCGGGCAGAGTTGAACTCGCGGGAAAAATGGCGGAAATGTGTGATTTCTTCACGTTATCAACATCAGCTATTCAAAACATTGCACCATAAGCCACATCCTGTCTTTGTATCCACGCGTAAGTACATAATCCCATCGAGTATTTCAGTGGGTTGTATTTGTTGACTTTTTCTTTAGATCGTGTTATTGACAGAATTCCTGTCAGTTTAGTTAGTAAAGGGCCTGAACTCGTTTTACGTCTCTTTCCTGTTGAACGTACCAGACTGAAATGTTAAGTTGTTTATAACTTGCTGACATGGTTCAATTGATATTCCTTTAACAACTTGAGAAGTGCAGTGCATATGTTGTTAGTGTTGCATTTTTTAAATCTCTCTTTAATGTCTCAGTAGTGCATTTCAGTTGAACAGAGGTAACAAAGTAATAACAAAATATAAGGCGCTGGCTTTATACCTTGCATTAAACAATGTTATCATTCATGCATCCCTCTAGGTGTCCCACGGCCTTGTCTTTACATGTAAAGCTCTGGGTTTACAAAATACAAGATGCAAAAAGGTATTTATTACAGTCACATTAATGATGAAGTGTTGTCTCAATACAGTACGTCAGATTGAGCATTATCTGTTATTTTTTCCCCTCAGATTCAATGCACTTTTCCACCTCTGGCCACATGACACATGATCAAGCTGCCAATCAAGAATCCCCAATCAAGTCTTTCCAGTGTAGTCACTGTACGCTCATCTTCAAATCCAAGGTCAGCCTTTTTGAACACCTCAACCAGGCACATGGTTTGGATATAGATGCTGCTCTCAGAGGTGCTGGTTTAAAAAACCTTGAGGCTAACAAAGCCAGCACTGACAATGATAGCAATGATTCAGGAGATGCTTTTGAATGCCAGCACTGTGATTTTAAAGCTTGTGTTCAGGACGTTTTAAGCGAACATGAGAAACAGTGCCCAAACAAATCAGAGAATCATACCTCAGATGCTAAATGCTTACTTAACTCATCAAAGGATCTGAAAACATACAATAGGTCATTGCAAACCATCACCAAGTACTTTACAACATCATCTGGATCAAATGGGAAAATCCCACTGAAGTTAGCTGAGGGTTCAATGTTTCTGGATGGCACCAAAGAGACCCTGATTTTGAAAGAATCTCCCTCAGACTCCAGTGCAAACAGTAGCGGTGTGTTTAAAGTCACTGCACAGCCCACAATTGATATCTCCAAACCTACTTGTGACCGTTACTTGTTAGATGACCACCTTGTAGTTACTGAGCTGAGACCACCAAAGCCTAAAGAAAAAATCAAAGAAACCGTCCATAAAAATGTTGGCAAGAGGACCAATGATGAGAGCTCAAAAACTCCTCCGGCTAAAAAAGCAAAGTCAGACAAGGAAAAAACAAAGCTCCAAGAGAAGGCGAATGCAAGTAAACAAGAGTCATCAAACAACACAGAGTTTTCATTTGAATTTAGCGAAGATGAAGAAGAAAAAAAGGTTAATCTTGTTAATGGAAGCACAGAACGCCCAGAAGTTTATGTTTGTAAGCACTGTGACTACAGTCATATGAGCATCAAACGTGTGTCTAACCATTATCAGAATGACCACCCTTATATAATATATAACGCTAGGTACATTCAGGATCCAAGTGATCAGAGTGCTACCTTTCGTTGCCTGGAGTGTCCAGTTGAGTTCTTAAATGTTACTAGCCTCAAGAGACACTACATGGAAAATCATCCAGAGGCCCCAGATGTATTCACAGTGCAATCACGTGAACTCTGTTTGGTTTTCAAATGTTTTGTGTGTCCATTTACATCCAAGGAATTAAAGGCCTTAAAAGAACATTACAGGGGAGAGCACCCGACACATAAAATGGATAATTCCTTGATGTACCACAGATATTCGGCAACGAGGCGCCCAGAGAGACCATCACAGTTGAATATGTGTGAAAAAGCACAGAGTCCAGAAAGACTTCAAGAGATTTCTCATGAGACTGCCTGTACACCATGCAAGGAAGTCACAAATGCACCCTCACCCCAACATCCCACTTCCAAAAGTGCAGACGTGGCATTGTATCATTGCAACTACTGCAAGTTTAATCATAAGTCAATTGTTGTTATGCATGTCCACTACCAAAAAAGCCACCCAGATGAAGCAGTCACGATGGACAAAATCAAACAGGCAGCTCATGTCACATTACATACAACTTTGCAGATGATGCCTGAAAAGTCTCCAAACTCTCCAATAATGGAAAAGTCTACACCTCAAAAGAACATCTCAGATTCTTCAATGGAAACAAGAGATGAGCTTTCACATAAAAAGGAGATTTCATTGTCTTTGATAAATCCACCACCACCAGGAGCTTCTGAGACTCATTCAGAATCTGCCAAAACGAAGAAAGTGGAATTTGCTGAGGACAGAAGCAAAAGAAAGAAGTTGCCTACCAAACGTTATAGGGAAATGTCTACTGGATTGGACGGCTTACCCCACAGTTCACCAGATGCATTGTTTTACTGCCAGTTGTGCAATTATTCAAGTACCAAGATCAAAAGCGTTATTGGTCATCATAACGCAAAACATGCTGCATACGCAGTGACGGGTACTGAGGAGATCTTATGGTATAGTGCTGAGGTGCGGAAAAAGAAACTTCAAAGTATAACCCCGAAGTCATCTTCTGTTTCTAAAACTAAGAAACAAGGTGAGGTATGTAGTGAAAAAGAACTTCAGAATGAAGAGGATGAGGCAAGAGATGCTTCAGTGATGGAATATAATGATTATGCATGTGCAGAAAACTTGTTTTACTGCCAAAAGTGCAACTATGGAAATACATCTGTACAAAGAGTATTGAACCATCAAGCCAAAGTTCACCACAGCATTAATACCAGCATGGATCGTGTTATTGAACATACAGCTTTGATTCGTGATGAAATTAAAAAATCAAAATCTCAAGCAAAGAAGTTGCCCTTTTCTACTCATCTACCTCTTCCTATTTTAAACGAAGGTGATGAAGATGCGTTTTTCTGTCACTTCTGCAACTATAGACATAGAACTCTGAGCCAGGTATTGAAGCATTACCTCAAAAAGCATCGTGGATTTGTTGCTAAGGGCCAACAAGTCCGTCTGTATTCTTCTATGGTCCTCACACAGACACAGGAATCACATCTAACAACAACGGCAAGCCAAGAAGTCAATCATGCATCCCTTGACAAAAAAGGAGCTAAAAAGAAAAAAACAAAGAAACTTGGCAAAGTTTCAGTAGTGCCACAGAGGACCCTTCAGTGCCATAGATGCCAATACGGCACTCAGTATGTGTATCTTTTGAAGAGGCATATGTTGAAAACCCACAAGGCAAAACACTCAGTCACAGATGTTTTAAGAATGTGTTTTAACCAAGGAACTTTACAGATAGGGTATCACTGTGACCTGTGTGTTTTCTCTCACAAAAAAGCATCAGCAGTCTGTGAACACTACCAGGAGCAACACCCAGGACGTAGACCAAGCCTTCAGTACGTGACCAACCGGTTATATGTTGGCCCTGAAACATCCCCTCCTGCAAAGAAGAAACCTCAAACAATGCATTCTGACGGTATTAATGACAGTGATGGTACATTACCACATCAGAAATCTGGACAAAGTGAAACCAAGATTTATCCATGCAGAGCATGTTCGTTTAAAGGGAGCTCAGCATCAAGTATCGTAAGCCACTACCATGCTGTTCACCCTTGGACGGTGAAAGAAGACGGTTCAGTCCTGGATGTCATCAACAGCAAGAGGTGGAGTGCAAACAGGCAGGTGGAGGGCCACCATGAAGTGCCTGTGCCATCTGAATACTCGCCTGATTCATCTCATGAAAAAGCAGCATCTTCCAGAAGGCACAAGTGTCCTTACTGCCCTGCAAGATTTCTTACCCACCGTGGTCTTAAGACTCACTGTGGAATGAAACACCAAGAAGCTGTAGATGAAAAGCAAGTGCAAAGCCAAACACGTGTTCATGTCTTTAAGTGTCCACATTGTCCCTACTTTAATACCCGGTATCATGGAGTTCTCACTCACTGCCAAATGAGGCATCCTGCCCTCCCATCCAGGGCAGACAGTCTTCACATTGATGAAGAACATTTCCACAACTGGGAACACTATTTGAAAAGAGCAGGTCCTGATTTCAGACTTACTGGGTACATGTGTAAAACCTGCCCAAAAATCTATAAAACGCTAGAGAAGCTGAACAAGCACTGCGAGAAGGTCCATGATGAGACCGCGGCAAACACAGCGTCAGACTCGACGAAATCTGCTCCTGATCCACCAGCTGTGAGTAACAAGACACACAACAGCCAGGGTTCACTATCGAAAGCATCCTTTTTACGAAAGAAAATGTATCCACTGATTAAGTGCCAGTACTGCAGTTATAGTTGCACCACAAAACTTGGGCTTGGTCGACACCTGCATGTTCACCACAAGAATGCATCTCAGGATTATTTATATAAGTGCGAACTGTGTTCTAGTTCCTTTTTCAGGAAAGCGCTTCTTAGAAACCATTATGCTAAGAAACATGGAAAGGAAGCCTCTGTAAATTTCTGTGAACCACCACACAAGCATGAGAAGCCGGCTTCAACAGTTCCTGACTGCCTTTCAACTCAACAACCAGAAGAGGCATCGAACTCTAGTACGACTGAGGAAGAAAAAAAAATATTAGTCTACAAGTGTCCAAGTTGTCCCTATGTGAATGCTAGCTACCATGGCACTCTCACTCACTGCCAAATGAAGCATCCAGATGTCAGAGCCAGGGCAGATGAACTTAAAACAGATGAAATATTTGTAACCAACATGGTCAGGTGTACAATAGGAAAAGGTTACAATGAAAGAGGGTACATGTGCAAAAAATGTCCACAAATTCATGTATCATTGAAGAAACTGAAAGTCCACAGTGACAGGGACCACTATCAGCCTGAGGCAACAGCATCTGAACATTCATTTGAAAGTGAAACTGAAAAACAACCTGATCACGGCCGTCAGGAGTCAATACTGAAAAAAGAAACAAACACTGCATCAGTACAGCAAAAGGAATCAGTGTACAAGTGCCACATATGTACCTATATGGGATCATGTCGAAGATACCTGCATTGTCACTACAAAAAAACCCACAAATTTGATGCATTTACCACTTACAAGCTGCTAGAGAAGTATAACAAACGCAAAAGGCTCAGCAACCTGCCTGAACCTGAATCTGAGGAAAGTGTGCACGTCAAATGTAAGATGTGTCCAGACTTAAAGTTTGAATCATCTCAGCTGCTTATTGCCCACTATAGTACTTTTCATAGCTCAGATCGCGTATTGGACTTTGTTGTGTTATCACAAGCATCAAAGAAGAGCACGGGACTCTACAAATGTGCCCTCTGCAAGAAACAAATGAATGGAATTAGAAGGCTGTGTCTTCATCTGGATAGCCACAGAGAGATGGAAAACAAGATGGCAGAGGCTGCAAAGACAAAGGCTTCACCTGTCATAACAGCAACACCAGAGGCCAAATCCATCAAAGTAAGTTACTTTGCCAGTATGGTCATTTACAGTCCCTTCATGTACTTGTATGTTTGTTAAATATTGCTGTGTTTGATTTCAGCTCTGTGGGCAAAATGACCTGCCCATGTTAGAAAGTGTCGAGGAACTGGCCGAGTGGAATGTTAAACCAGTAGAAACCTTCGCTTTGCCATCAAGTCCTCTGTTGTCACCTTCCAAACGAAATGATCCAGAGAAACCAGAGCTGGAAGATAAACACACTTGCAAACAGTGTCGGCGCACATTTATGTCACTGAAAGGTTTGCGTTCGCATGAGCGCAGCCATGCAGCCCTGGCGGCCATCAAGAAGAAACTGGGCAAACTGTCTACCTCAGCATTAAAGCACAAGTAAGGCATTCTTGAAGTTCAATATGCAAATTTGATATCCTTCATCTCCAGAACAATGCAGCTGACTGAATGTTGTTTTTTCTTTATCTCAGCAACATTGACCAACACATCATCTACAAAGCTGGGACTATGCGGCCTTTCCTGTGTAGCCTCTGTTCCTATCGGACGACCGTCATGGGTCTGTGGAGGTGTCATTTTTTGAAAGTACATCAAAGTGAGTGACCTGTATATAACGTACCATAACCTATGCCAATTGGTAATGGTATCATATTATTATCATGTTATTATGAAGCCTCTCATATCCTCTATTTCACCTGTGGACATGTTTGATAACAGAGAACATACTGAATTATCAGCAAAGGTTATCTGGATTATATGTGGCATATTCAAAGACATCAAGGCATACATGCTTTTACATATGTTTTTAAAATAAGCTGTTACTAGTATATGCTTAGCTGCCAGTTAATTAGATATAGCTAGCTAAAATTAACCAACTCTAATACAACAATCAATTGGTGATTTCAGAGGCTGTGGTTTGTTGTGCTGCTAAGTAATATAGCAATATGCTGATAAGTGTTTCTAATATTTTGTCCACCATATTTATATCAATAAGGGTAGGCTAAATATTAGAAACACAGTACAGGTCAATAACACTATACCAACTACAAAATAATTATACAGTTGAATCAACACCTCTCTAAAACGTTTTTGACAAAGGCTGAATATTATAACTAGTGCCACTCTGACTGTTTTTCAAGGTTGTAAAAAAGAAAAAAGGGACAGGCTTATGGATATTGCATATTCAGTGTTCTAAAAAATGTCTTAACCAACCTGCTGCCAAATTCATGCATTTACAAGCTAGTGTAGCTCATATGCTAATAATCGACTGTACTGCGCAGATTACACAGCACTTTTATTGTGATGATGCAAGTTTTTCTGTCTCTCATGCTGCCGCTGAATGCACAGGTGTCATTATAAATCCTGTCGAGACTGGCAACCAAGATGAAGAGAGCGCTCAGAGGGCCAACAAGGAGCTCCTGAATCCATCAGATGAATTGATGAATTTGTCGGAGCTTGATGAAGAGACAAAAATTACTGAGAGCAAGTTATCCCTATTGTTCTTTTTTAAAATTGAAGTTTATATAAATGTCAAAATGTATACAATCTTCTGCATTCATACAGATTATAGACCATACAGAGACTGTGATTTATTGTGCTTTGACAGAATTGCTGTACTTGGAGCCCCCAGATGTGCAGCGGCAGTTGAACCACTATAGCTTGATGGCAGGTGTTCCATCTAAAGCAATCATGAAAGAAACCAAGTTACCTGAGAACAATGTGTTTCACTGTGAAGTCTGCAATTTCCACACCGGACACCTGTCTAGTATGCGACGACACTACCTGAATCGCCATGGAAAGAAGATCCTCAGGTGTAAGGACTGCAGCTTTTTCACTAGTGTAAGGTAAGTTACAACAACCTTGAGAATTTTTGTTTATGTAGAATGTTTGAATGAATGATTTCGGAATGTGAAAACATCAGCATTTTTTTCCTACTTATGATTATATTTTATTTAGTACAATGCCAAATATTTGGTCACTTTAGCAGTTAAAGTCAATAACACTTACATAACATACATAATCTTTAGAAAACAGAAATGTGCTGCTATAACCATTTTGGCTGAACATTAAATTAGATTTAGCCAAAAATAGATTCCTTGGAAAAGAGAGCCCATTCAGGAAGTTTGGTTGTAACAACTAGGGATGAATAGTATAAATGAATGAGCAAACACTTCTCTGAATCATAGAATTCTGCTAAGACTGATTGTCAAAGTTCCTTTTATGTGTTCAAAAGCATTAAAATGCTTTTCAGTATGACTTCCTATAGCTGTGTCCAAATTAATCACTCATCATTTACTTGTTTACTTTATAGTGAGCAGTGAGTTGAGATTGAGACACTGGGGAATCATCAATACACACCTGATTTTTGCGAATGAATTGCAACACATTGCGTTTTTGAATTTTTAGCAAAAACTAATGTACGAGCATTGGACACTGCATTTTTTAACTGACATGCATTTTTGTCACTTGTCCCTCCTGCCTTTATTAGGAAAACCCTGGAAATGCACATGGCGGCAGGCCACTCTACCTGCCGGTCAGGGCCTAATCCTCAGAAAGACCTCAACTGCCCTTTCTGCCTCTACCAGACCAAGAACAAGAATAACATGATCGATCACATCGTCTTGCATCGTGGTAGGTTAGATGATCAACAGGGTTCAATGTTCTCACTCACTGATGCTCTGATTGGACATGTTGTGTTCAGTCCTTATATTTTGTTTTTTCAGAGGAACGCGTTGTGCCAATAGAGGTGCGTCGTCCAAAGCTGTCACGTTATCTTCAAGGCATTGTCTTCCGCTGTCACAAATGCACTTTCTCAAGCGGCAGTGCTGAAAACCTGCGTTTGCACATGACGAGGCACAATGACATCAAACCCTACAAGTGTCGGCTGTGCTACTTCGACTGCACTCGGCTGAGCGACTTGGAGGCACACCTGAATGATAAGCATCAGGTGAGGATTTGTAGCAAATCCGCTCTGTGCATTACTGGAATTCCTTTGTGTCTGAATTATTAATGAACTATCCACTTCAAATGTACTGGAATTTGGAAAAGCAAAGTGAAACATCTTCATTTTGCATTTTCAGTAGCTGATAGAAAAATGAGTTCTAGAAACTGAAAGTCATTCTCTGAACCCTTCTGGATATTGCAGGTATGAAACAGTCACCTGTTTTC
This sequence comes from Centropyge bicolor, assembly GCA_037975185.1. NCBI lineage: Eukaryota > Metazoa > Chordata > Actinopteri > Pomacanthidae > Centropyge > Centropyge bicolor. The sequence continues at coordinate 8,010,087 of JBBMOC010000020.1, read as the reverse complement.
TGTTGAAAAACAGAAGAAACAGAAGAGTGTCTGAAACGATTGAACCACAGAAACTAAACTAGCAATTAAAAGTTTCTTCTGTACAGTCCTGTCATAACCATAGAGAAATTGAAAAGTTATGGCTGCATTTTTCGCACGCTGATGCTCTCTGCTCATCCGTATACACTGGGGGGAACACTGGAACTTTATTTCACTCTCTAGTATGGATGCAAACAACAGAGCACTCTACATAGCCCTCAACAAGGGTCTATACCGTGAGTGAGCAAAGAATGCAAGTTGCAGACTACTAATCTTCTTCTCCTCACTAACATGACCACAAGGCCACAGACACAGGGTGTGTGTTATTCAAATATCTTTCACAAGAAGTATCACAAATTGTTACAGCAACAAGGTTTGTGTCTGTGTCTGTGTGAGCTGCGTTCAACAATGCAAATTCCAACCCAGTAGTTCCTGGTTCATTGGAAAGTATTCCTTTCAGAGTAGTTTTGTTTGTGTTTCTTTTGTGCAGGTTGTGAGGAATCATGAGCTTGTGGGTCAGATCAGCCTTGATCAACTAGAGGCAAGACTCAGCAGGATGCCACAAGAAGAAGCGGCACCTTCATCTAACTTGGAGCAGCTCAACATCGATAGTGAGGATGTAAAAACGGAGGAATTTGTTACCGACTGTGATGAAGTTCCACCGGAGACCCAGGCTAAGAACCTGACAGAAAATAACATCAAAGACAATATTACACTAAAGATCAAGGAGGCTTATCAGAAGCAAGGGCAGTACAGCAAGAACGGAAATGAAGAAAGCGATGCCAAAAGTTCTATATTAGACACTGAATGTAAGAATACCAAACCAAACACCATCATCCAAGAGAAGCATGAGCAGGACCCACAAGAACAGGCAGAGACTGTGTTCTTGCCAGACGCAGCAAGAGGACAGGAGATAGAAAATATAGTAGAACAAAATGTTGCTGAAGGGAACAATGCCGATATCCAATGTGAGGATTTCAGTTGTCCAGAAAAAGAGACGCAGATAAATGAGAACCAAGCCCTAGTCAAACCTAAAGAGGACAGCAGTGTAATGTTCACGCAACAAAAAGAGGAGGCAGCAGAGGGGAGCTCGGAAACATGTGGTAAAATAGCTGAAAGAGCACATGTCCACAAGCTACATATTAAGGCACTAAAGCATAGAGAAGTGAACATTGAGGCCAGTGTGGAAGATGATCTCCTTCGTCGAATCATATTGCTGGATGAGGATGGCAGCATCTCCAAAATACACAAGAAGACAGATCAGGACAGAATGATTAAGACGGAGCAGAAATCTGAGCTGGAGGTTAATGTTCTGAGTGAGATCCTCCCGCTGAATAAAGATGACAGCATCACTTTGGACCATGGCCGGAAAAAAAAAGTTTGCATGAAGGCAATTTCAACTTCTGCAAAGACAAGTAATATGCAGGCTAATAAGATCAGAGCTCAAGAGCGTTTTACAGTTGAAAGGTCTTTGCTAACTCTTCCTCCGAGCTGTCGGCAACTAAAAAGAAGCCGTGAGGAGATGTTAGATGTCTCGTTTCCAAATTGCAAAGAGGAACAATTGCAAAACAATGAGGAGGTAAGAGATCCTTATGGGGAAATGCCAGTGCTTGAGAATGTATATCTCAAAGAAGAAATTAACCCTCTTGGTTGTTGCAAAGAGGAAGATGACAATGATCATCTTGCACCAAAGCAGGATAAAGAAGATGAGATGGTCACTGACGATGAGAACCAAGGCACAAATCGGATAAAGGAAGCTGATAACCCACATGTGCCAAGAGGTAAGTTAGTAAAGTGAACAGGATGAAGCTTTGTACTTTTAATATAATGTCTAGACATACAACACAACAGACTGCATTCCTACATACAGTAAATACCAAACATACTGACAGTCCAGTTGCCCCTTTCTTAAAGTAGATCAGGCAGTGGCTGGGGAAAATACAAGACTTTCATATCTCTTAAATAGAGCGCATCACACATTTAATGACAGGTTTCATTAATAATTTTTGCACTTTCAAATGTGAGGATTTCATGCTTTTCTCTTTTTGATTTGGTGGCATTTTTAATCCCAAAACAAGCAGCTTTAAGATGTCATCTTAGGCTCCTGAAATTGTGATGGGTATTTCTCACTTTTTTTTGACATTTTATCGATTTAATGATTAATCTTTTCATTGAACTTGTTGTGGGATGCGGCCCTAGTTAGGTTTGGGAATCAGCATGTGACATCAACCACTCCATTTCTCTTGTTCTTCAGGTGCACTTGCAGTCATGGATGGAGCTGCTGACGTCCTGTGTCCAGCAGCTACCGAGGGGAAACAGTTTACTTGTAGGTTTTGTGGACGAAACCTCAAGAACAGCTCTGAACTGGAGCGTCATGTCATGCGACATGGAATATAAATTTTTTTCTATGTTGTGGATGGTAGCCAAGGTTTCCACTGTTGATTTTTGTGTGGGAAGCTAAATTTCCTTTTCATGAATCGTCCTCTACTCTCTGTCCTGTGCATTTCTGAACAACCAGGTTTCAAATGAAATTTTCATGTTTTGCAAATTTTTAACCTTTTTTAATGAAATGTTTTTATTGTATGGGTAGGATTTAATTTGTGCAACTCAATAAATTAAATGCAAACTATGTACCAGAACGATATTAGATTTGTGTTGTTGAAAGTCAGTAATGAGTATCCACAAATAACTCATGTGTAGATCCTCATTTTTTTTGTATTCTTTGTGAATTTTTTTTCCTATTCTTTATGTCAAGGGAGATGTTGATCAGAGTTTATTACTCTAAAAGACACAAAAATTTTAACACTGTGAACAATGGTTACATATAAACTGGTATTGAACACAACACTGCTGGGTGCCAAGACCTGATCAACCTCAATGCCACTGAATGTGGGAATGCTCGTGCTGCCTTCAGGTGTTGCAGGATTTTTTGACATAAGTTGGTGTCCTTACCAGTTAGCAAGTAAATACTTCAACAAAGTACAATAATAACGGCATTTTAGTTAGATGTTCTATGTTAATATTTACTTTTAAACTTTTATGCTGTATTATATCATTTACTTTTGTTGTAAATAAAGAAAGTGATTGTTAACACCTGATGTGTCTTTTTCTGCTGGTGATGCATTTGATGTTAGTCTGCTATGTTTTGGACAACCACAATTAAACACAACTTATTAAGTTAATGAAGTATTATAATAATTGAAAATTACAAAACTATAATTGCTATTTAAAAGTAAAGCAATTGAACGAGTGAAAATGTAGCAGGCTAAACTAACAAGGATAAAGTACTGTTTTTTTTTTTTCCAGAGGCGGGTTGTTTCTTTAAATACATTTTTATGATCTTACAGATAAGTAGTGTCTGCTCAAAACGTTAAAATGTTCGGCTGAGGTGAATAAAACATTCATAATTTTCAAAATGTCTGCAGACATCACCGGCTAATGCTAGTAGTTTGCTAAAGCTAGCACTAAGCCGAAATTCAAGATTTGCGTCGCATCGGTCTAATAATTGATAATTGTGGACACATTTGTGAAATTAGAGAAATACATTGAGAGATAAATACATTTAATAGGAGTGTGAACGGGGAAATACGAGTTTACGAGAATCACCTGAAGGCAGCATCTCCGTGGTTTACGCCACCTCCTCGTCGTCCAAATGTAAGAGGACACCGCTTCCTGGTCTGGACCCATGATGGTTGTGGACTGATGAGAGACACAGAGAGACAAGGTAGAACTGATCGAGTCGGTAAGTCCTTGGTTTGATCTGTTGTCCTGATGTACGAGTCTGCAGACACTGTACATTATATATGGTTTGTTGTCGCTACAGTAGTTTATGTAGGAGGTGATGCTCATTAATATTGGTCAGACTCACTGGATCGATTCATTACTTCATAAACTAATTGTAGGAAATGTGTTTTTAACAGAGCACAATTAACAATTTTAGAGTTAATTCCAGTTATACAATATATGCATGTCAACACATTTAGTTCTTTGAGCTCACAGAGACCTTCGATCTTACCATTTACATTTGTTGTTTCCTTCTTCCTTGAGTTGCACCTTGTTTCTGTCTTCCCTGTTCACTTACTGTAAGAAGTAGTAAATGGAGACTGGTTGATTGCAACATTGCTGGCACAGACCTACATCTACTTGTGTAAGCATGTATTTGTTGACATGTATGATTTCATCCATTATAGTCACTTTGCCACACCAATAACTTTTAGTATGTGTGGCCACAGTGCAAATAAAATCTGGACACACTGTTTAACTGTTGAACTGATTGAACTACTTATTAATCTGCAGATTACTCATGTACTGTTTGTATTAGTGCTTTATTTTACAGGTCCCAGTGTGTCCTGTAATTTATAGGGAAGTAAAAGACTTTCCTGAAGTTTCCTGAAAAGAACTTTATAATGTGGTTGAGAAAATAAAGATAGTGTTCAGTTGATTGGAAGTGATTTCAAAATAATTGTATATGTTATGTTTGTTATATGTGAATATGCACAAATGTAAAAAAATAAAATAAAATAAATACAATTCAACACATTGAGAGAATAAGGTTTTCAGCTATAAAATGATAATAAATGGAATATTTACTGGAGTATGAACACAGCAGGAATTTGAGGAAATTAACAAATTCTATCTAACTGTCTGAATTTTGTTCTTAAAATCCCCTATTATGTATGTATTTATTTTAGACATGTGAAATTAAATTGTAAATTTAATGTACTACTATTTGTTCATGTCCGTGCTGCTCTTCTAACACATACTGCATGTGTTGTACTCTCAAATAGAAACAGAAGAGATATCGTATTCAGCTGGAGGAATGTCAGCTGTAAACAAATCTGCAGAGGATGGAGGCTCCTTCTCATCAAAGGTCATCAACATTGTCTTTGTCATCCTGTTGCTGGACCTGCTGGGATTTACACTGATTCTACCTCTGCTGCCTTCCATTTTGGACCATTATGCACAAACAGGGGTTTGTTTTGCTTTATTTTTCTAAGACATTACATCAACAAAGTACTTTCTATTGCAGCAGTATAATGCCTCACACTTTAGAAATTTGTTGGTTTTGTCAGAGCAAATATGTGCATAAAAGTTACATAAGATTCATCTCTATTTTTAGAACTCATTTCAAAAACACAAGGCAAGACTGAAGAAACAACAATGATTAAACCTACTGGTGATTAAACACCAGAATGAAGTATGTTAAAATCAATGAAGTGACATAACTCTAAAGAAAATCTCAAGTAAAATCAGTATGAATTTTCCTGGTAAAGTTTGTTTTAAAAAGATGATTCAACCAGCCTCACTTCATTTGAGTCGCTTTGGACTGCATGTAAATGAGAGAAATAACTGTCACATTTGACTGTATTTTCATCAGTCAGAATCACTAGACTGGTTTGGATAGTATGACATCCCAACACCAGTTTTCACTGCAGTTTACTGTGGGGAAAAAAAGCTTTCAAAATATTTTTGAATGTGATGTATTGGACAGACAGACATGCCAATATACATGCGTTACACGCCATTTTTATGTTTATCTGTCACAATATTGTTAATGTTTTTATGCCCATGTCTACTTTCTCAAATATGAATAAAGTCAGGACAACTGGACCTTTAATATCCTGCAGGTTACAGGGGATACAGACAGACAGACAGTCAATGTGGATCATTTGATGCACACTGTCTGTCACATCTATTAAACAAAGGAGGCTTTGTGTGAAGAATCTGTTTCATAAAAACCATAACCAACTGATGATGTATTAGATTTGCCATCATGAGCTGTGCCTGTGTGTGAGTCTGGCTGCTGACTCATGCTAAATTGACCTCTTTACTCTTGTTTGTTGCAGTGTGATGTTTAATCTTCTGTTTTTTCTTGTTGGACAGGACGTCGTCTATCAGTCCCTGCAGAGTGTCGTGGACTGGTTCAGGGAGGCTGTGGGGATTCCCATGGAAAAGAAATATAACAGTGTCCTGTTTGGAGGTAGATCGGATTGATTTCACATTTATTAGAGCTTATGCAGAGTTCTAAATTCCATGATACTGTGAACAATTAAACTGAATTTTAAAAATACAAAGACACCACCATCATTTTAATGCTCCACTCTATGCCTTTCAGGTCTGATCGGGTCACTGTTTTCTCTGCTGCAGTTCCTGTCGTCACCTATAACCGGGGCTCTGTCAGATCACCATGGTAGACGACCCTTGCTCATTCTTACCACAGTGAGTAATATGCCACATTACACCAATTTATATGAATTTACACTATAGACTTCAGTATTCTGTCACATTGGAAACCAGAAAAGAGCAACAGTGTAATAATATCATCATTGCTTGTTAAACATGGCACAGTTCTCACTCCGCTCACAGCTTTGCCATCAGCGCTGATTCATTCGGGTCTAATTGGGTGCCTTATGTTCCAGTTAGGGCTGATGTCCTCATATGCGGTCTGGGCCGTTTCCCGGAGCTTCAGCATGTTCCTTTTGTTTCGGGTAATTGGGGGCATTTGTAAGGGCAACGTCAGCCTCTGCACTGCCATCGTGGCCGACTTGCCATGCCCCAAATCTCGGAACCGAGGAATGGTAGGCACAGACTTTCTTTGGTTGTAATCAAAAAACACAATTATATGATCAGATGCAGAGATTCATGTGAGAAAACTGACTGCTAGTTTTCGGTCCCTTCTATTCTTCAGATATTACTCTACAATCTCAGTGATATTCATTGCAATCTTTTATCAGGGGTCTGACCCTCACATTTCTTTGGTGCACATCTCATCACTCACTAACTAGTTAATAGCCTTGTAACTGTAAGTCACACTTGAGAAGACCTTCAGATAAATGTCCTATGTGCAAAAAAAAAAATCTAACCTTCATTTTATCACCAGGCCATGATCGGCATCGCCTTCTCCTTGGGCTTCACTGTGGGACCTCTGATGGGCGCCTACTTTGCCGTCAGCTCCAGAGCAACAGGAAACATCTTCTATCAAACTCCAGCGCTTCTGGCTTTGGCCTTCAGTGTCGCTGACCTGCTCTTTATTTGGCTCATGCTGCCAGAGACACTCACAAAGAATGTCAAGGTTGGCTATGGAAACATTCAATCTACAAACTAACAAGCTGAATTAGTTCACTTTTACTCTTTTTTTTCATCTGCAAACAAAGTGTTTTCAATTCCTTGCACTAATTAGACCTTGTGTTGGGCTGAAGCTGAGTGAGGCTATTCCGGGAATTTCACCAACTCTGTGAGCTAATAGCAGTGATAATTGTGTATATTGTCCTGCACTAACAAGTTCTACAGTGTAGGAGCTGTCAATCAAGCACAGCCCATACACACCCACACAGGCAAGGTCTAATCAGGGACTATAAGGGAAAACACCTCTGTCGGTTGACTAAGTGTGTAGGAGTTTAAAAAAAATAACACAAATATGTAAAGTACAGGCTAATTTTTCTCCTGTTTCATCCTAGACTTCTTCTTCAGAGTTTGGAAACTCCAGGGACCTTCTGAACCCATTATCCTTGTTCCATTTTTCAGCTGTTACCAGGGCAAAAGATCCACCTTCAAAAGAGAGTGAGTTCTGCATATACTGGATTCCTCTGTGAGGCAGAAACGTAAACCCATTTCGACCCATTTGTAAAGCATGGTTGAACTTTGGCACACTGATAGAGTGTAGAAATATGTTTACAGGAATGCAGAAGCTTCAAGTGTTGGGCCTGGTTTATTTCTGCTACCTCTTCCTGTTCTCTGGTCTGGAGTTCACGCTGAGTTTTCTGACTCACCAACGCTTCCATTTTACAAGGTATGAACCCAAAGATAAAGCTGTATACATACTTGTAGAAAACACACCTAAACAGCAACCTTGTGATTTTTACGACCATTTTTCTCTTATTAGTATGCAGCAGGGAAAGATGTTCTTCTTCATTGGTGTCATCATGGCTTTGATCCAGGGGGGTTATGCTCGCAGAATCAAGCCTGGGCACCATATCAAGGCTGTTCGTATGGTACGAGTATCTTCTGTTTGAATGAAAAATATCTTTACAACGTTTTACTCTTTTTGCTGCTGAAAACACGTGATGCACCATTGTACTTTTGTCTCTTTTAGTGAGCCATGTTTTTTTTCCCTAGGCAATCCTAGCTTTAATCCCAGCATTTATTGTCATCGGGCTCTCATGGAATATAACAATGCTTTACATCGGCTTGGTGTTATACTCATTCGGTAAGTTCCTTATACACTGTATGTCATGTTAAGACAAGTTAAACCCTCTACTGTACCCAGCAATGTGCAAAATTACTTAAACATAATTGATAAACAATGGCATAATGCATATGAATAGAGTCACAGCAGTAAATAGGATTGGTAAGAAAGAAGCAAAAAAATTCTATGGCCAATAAAAATGATCATACATAGTAAACTACCTGCACCAGCAAGACCTCACTTTTATGTACAATGCAGTTGTATTCTTGTTTTGCATTTTATGTCATTCCTTTTGTTACAGCGGCTGCAATAGTAGTTCCATGCCTGTCAACACTTGTTTCTGACCACGGTAAACCTCTCGTTCAATCTTATTTATGGAAACTCACAAAACCATTTTCATTTTCTACTATACTGTGCACACTGTTGCTGATTATCTACCTTGGATATTCCTCCAGGCTCGGCCAGTCAGAAGGGCACAGTGATGGGGATTCTGCGGAGTTTGGGTGCTCTGGCAAGAGCACTGGGACCAGTTGTAGCATCCTCCGGTAAGGGTGGTAGTAATGGAACCAGATGCTCCTAAGATCTGAAATTGTTGACAAATTATGAAGCATGAGCCAACACACAAAAGCCATTAATGTTTTTGAGAGAAGACATTTTGAATGATCTGCTGTAATATCTTATTCCGAACATGAAATAACACAGAAACTGGGCATGGTGATATGTTTTACAGACTGATGTACTGTGTATAAATATTGTAAACATTATGTTTTCTTCACAGTTTACTGGATAGCTGGAGCTCAGACCTGTTTTCTCCTCACATCAGCCTCTTTCATTATCCCTCTGTCTCTCCTGAGAACAGCTGGGAGGCTAAAGGAAGAGTGAGAGACACAAAGACTTGAAAGAGATATTTTCATGGTTTATAGTTTCAATGAATGTTATAATGTTTACATCTGCTGGGAAAACATGCACTGACTTATTACTCTGAGAGAAAAATAATAAGGAGATGTGTACTTTCTGCGCTGTTTACCAAGGAGCATCACATGAAACGGAATAATGTGAGAAGACGATGCACATGCCAAAACAGAGGGACGTTGTTGTACAAATGAGGAATGAGTGGACATAATGCCTTTTAGTGTTCTCATGTAGACCTGTGCATATAGTGAAATGCATGGGTCAGGGTGGGCTACAAATAACATTTATGCTTGTGGAACATACAGTAGATATCATTTTATAATGCAATATTTTATCAATCACTCAGATTTTGTATTTTACGAAGTTGCATTTTATTTTAGCTCACTTTAAAAATGTGGATATTCTATTTTCTTGTAATTTAAAAAGAATAAATGAGAAAGTCAACATTTGTCTTTGGAATTGAATTCATATTTCACTTAAAGATTTTGCAAAAAAAAAGTTTGCAATAAACCTAAACTGGAAAGTAACTATGTACATCTAATCAAGTACTGTCCAACAAGATTAATATGCCACATAAAAAATAAGATCCATCTACAACCCCAATTCCAAAAAAGTTGGGACACTGTGTAAAATGTTGATGTGGTTGGCAAATCATTTAAATCCTATACTTATTTGAAAATAGTGCAACGGCAACATAACAAATGTTGAAACTTAAAAATTTTATTGTTCTATGAAAAACATATGCTCATTTTAATTTTGATGCCAGCAAATTGTATGAAATAAGGTGCATTTTTCTAGATGAATCTTTAAAATTTAGTTCCACCTCATCCAAAATGATATTTGGGACAATAATGATACAAATACTTTGAAAGGGTACTCTCTTCACAAAGGGTACTACTTCTTTTGATACTGAATGTAATATGCTAAAGTAATAGTTTGACTGAGGTTTCTTTTTCTAAGTTGCTGAAATGTTGACAATAACATAACTTCATTATAAATACTTCGTGTTCATAGCTTTTGAATGGTTGTTCCGCAGACTGCCACAAGATGTCGCTGTGGTCTCTCCTCACTGCTCCCACTGTAAACATCAGCTGTTTCGATCAGGTTCGACTAGCTGCTGCTGCTATGCTATCAAACAGGTTGCTTAGCCTGGATAACCAACACCCTGCTGGCCTGATCAATGCAGCGCCGTTGTAACAGGGAGTTTGACAACACATGGAAGGCCGAGTGAACATGCGGACATGTGACTGCATGTAGGAAAACCTGAAGATGGACAAGGTAGTTCATGAAAAGTAACGGTTGTTTTTTTTTTTAAAGCTAGCTAGCAACTTAGCCAGTAAAGCTAACGTACGCTGATGCATGTCGCTGAACGTAAGCTAACTTTTAGCAAACTTTAGCTAGCTATTGTAAACTAGCGAATGCTGCTTGCAAGCTAACAGTTGTTTCTTTTACCACCCTAGTAAGCTGTTGGTTAAGATATTTTGTGACGCATTACGTTTTGACGGGTTACACAAAAGTTAATTCTATGATATAACGTGAGCTAAGCTTGCTGTTATTTTAAGCTAACAGCTAAATAACTTCATCATTAACTGTACTGGAACCAAAAGTCGAGGTTAACACATGTCGTTTAAATGAAGTGTGTGTCTAAAATGTAGATAAAGTGATCAGATAGTGTTGAACTAACTGTGGCAATGCAGCAGTAACGTGACTGTCAAAGGTCGGTTTCCAGCAGCCGGATGATGACAGACAATCTTTGCTTTTCCCAGGAGAGCAAACCATTATCTGCTGTCCAGTCTTCTGTCCATAAACAACAGAGGAGACAGAGGAAGGAGCCTGCTGAGTCACAGACAGGCTCATCACCACCTCTGATACTGCCAAACCCCTATGTGTCCGACCAGAGTCTAAGAGGGTAGGAGGATAATCACAGACTTAGATTTTAATCAGAGTAATCAGCCACTTGATCAAATGGCCTGTGAGACCAAATTGAAGCCCTTTCTTTGTGTGAATTTCTGATCATTGTTTAGGAGCCGGTCAGCTGTGAGCCCAACGCAGAATCCATCAAATACAAATGGAGTGCCAGCAGGAAAAGGTGGAGACGTGTCAAGGAGCCATGGCTACAGCAGCAGCCGTCGTGTCAGAGAGACCAGTGATGATTTCCTGCAGAGAGACAGGTCCGCACAGGATCCACAAGCAAAGGTTGGCTTTATTTTTTTAGTACCTGAAAAGTTTGATGAAAAAGTCTTTTTCCCGAAATTAATTCCACTGATTTTCATCCATCTCCACAGGCTTCAAAAAGCAACAATGACTCCCCCGCTCAAGGCAGAGTTATGGGCAAAAACTCACTGGATGTACAGAAAAAAGGTAAATATCGCACATGGAATTGGTAACTTTCACCTGAATGATCCCTGGCACTTCGATTTACACCTAATTTTCCTCACTTTTAATAATCTTTTACTTGTACTTTGACCACAGGTTTCAGAGGTGCCCGATCTGCCCCAAACTCTGCAGGGAAGTCAAAACCAGCACAGACAGACTTGATCCCATTTGAAGTGAAGCTGACTGATTTCCCAGAGTTAGCTGGTGTATCACCTGGCAAACCAGGCCCTCCTCTGGTCCAGAGAGAGTGCTGGGCTCCAATTCGTCCATCCACAGGCCCTCTTACGCAAACATCAGCATTTTCCTGGAAGGTGAGCCCACTGAAATATCAGATGTGAAATAGTTCAGTTAACAGCTTCACTATACTCATGAATTTGGTGCTGCTATAATTTTCTGTTCAATAGTCTGCCAGGAGAGAGAAATCCCCAATGCAGCCTGACCCCCAACAAATTGCAACGAATGCTAAGCCAGATTCCTCCGCTGCTTCCCCAGGTAAGAGAAAATCCCCGTAGTCAGCCTTTAGGCAGTGCCTAAAGCCTCTGGCCTCTCATCATTGACGATTCATTTATTGATCATCTGATTTGTTTGCTTATTTCTGGGAACAGGCCCGACATTGGTGACGTCCTGGGCTAATGTCGCCTCTCAACCTCCAAAGAAACCTGCCCCTACGGAAAAGACAATCCACAGCAACCATATGCAGGTTAGATGACATGTTTGATTTACTTAACACATTGTGTGCACAGGAGGCTGTGTAATTGTTTTTGTGAAGTTTTAGTCAGCACCATCAGACCAATAGCAAACACTGTTGCTACTGCTAGCTACAATAGCTAGGGAGGTCATCAACTCATAATGGCTAAGCATCAATTTTAGCAAAAACTGAAACATGCTTAAATTAATAGATTTTTTTTTAACTGGTTAATCCATTCATCCATTGGATCCAGAGCTCGCTAATTTATGAATTATATTACTAGGAATTATTGTTACATATAGCTGGAAAGCTCAGGCAGAAATGTGACATAAATGTCCATTCATATTGCCTCTCGTCAGACGGAGGAAATTCCAGCACAGCAGGAAGATGGAGCCCCGAGGAATAAAAAACGGAAGAAAAAGAAGAAGAAGGCCAAAGGTGCTGGTGAAGATGCAGACGCCGAGTCAGAAGAACCAGCAAATTATCAGGAGCCTCCAAAATTTGAGGTGGAAATAATTGACCCTTTGACTTACCTCAATTCAAAACCCATTTTCTAAGCATTGTTAAAAAGTAATTAAGTGTAGATTTTTGTTAGTTGAAAATGTTCTTTGTCATCTTTTTGTTTTATCAGGATGAAGAGGAGTTCCCGGGCTTGACTCTTGCTTTGACTGGGATTGATAAATCGATAACAAGTAGCAATGCTGCAAAACTATGCAATGAGGTACATGTCATTGGTTATTTCTCCTCCTAGTTTTCATATAATAATAATGATAATTTATGTACATGTAATATGTGGAGTCAGGATAGTGTCATTAAACTAATTAGACAGCATGTAATTTTTTTTTTTTTTTTCAGGAAAACCAAAGAGATGGTGTTCAGCCTCAGTCTGCTGACCAAACCAAGGAAAAATCACTTGGAGCAAAACCTCAGCCCACAGAGAGTGCTAAAAAAGGACAGGTGTGTATTTTCTATAATATTTCATTAAATGATATCCTGGAGAATACGGTCTAGATTTAGCTTAGTTTCTACCCCTGTTCTTGGTTTCTTGATTTCTAGAAAGCTGAAAAGGTGTCGGGGAAGAAGAGCAAAGTTCCTGTTCAGCTGGACATTGGAAACATGCTGGCCGTCCTGGAAAAGAAGCAACAATCTCAAAAAGCCAAGCAGGATGCCAAGCCTGTCATTCTCTCAGGTTGGTTATGGTTAGCATCTTGACCTTTGCTTCAGAGGGTTCCTTATTTCTCTCTCTTTTAATATTTAATAATATTTAGGATCATTTGATTACACCCATTTAAAAATGGTATTCTTAGGACTGTGCTCACTGATCCAGATCTGTTGGTGCAGATTATCAAGGCCAAGCCCAGAATACATAACTCTCATTTGAAAATTATTTCTCTTTAGTTGGTGGAGGACTACCTGTTGTCCAGAAGCAATCATTAGTCCAGAAGAAGCCACCGTGGCAGCAGGATAAAATTGCCCACAATCCGCTGGACTCCACCAGCCCTTTAGTGAAGAAAGGCAAGCAGAGAGAGGTGCCGAAAGCCAAGAAACCCACTCCTCTCAAGAAGGTAAATCCACTGACTGACTTTGGAAGACACACTACATTTTTTTAAGAATATATTTCAGCAGAACAGCCTCGCCAGGTTATTTCTGTCTGATCCTCAGGTCATTTTGAAAGAAAGGGAGGAGAGGAAACAAAGACGTTTGATGGAGGAGAGAGGACTGCTGCCTGAAGCTGAGGTCCTACCTGCTGATGACGCTGCAGAGGAAGAGCAGCATGACATGAATGCAACAGGTGAGAGAAAGCATGTGAAACAATAGAATACAATTGACTCCTATTGCAAGTAATCACAGCCATGAGTAGAAGGAAACCTTTGATTACAGCTAATGTTTGACTGCTTCTGAACCCTCAGATGAGGGTGGGAGTCCTACAGAGGAACTTGAAGATCAGTCAGAGTTAAATGGCACAAACCAGATGGTGAAAGAGGGTGATGAAGAGACCGACAAAGATGAGACCGTAGAGGAACAAACCACTATGCTTGAACCCTGCCCAGTCAGTCAACCCAAAATCCACAGCAGAAAGTTCAGAGAGTAAGTCTGTAAAACCAGCATCCTTCACTGTGCACTCAGTCACAAATTAAAATCTTTGTTGTTTGTCTGAGTGTCTTCTATCCGTGGGTGACAAATAAGAAATCTCATTAGCTTAATCACTGTTTTTCCTCACATTTTTGCTCATTTGAAATGTATTATCATTGTGTCTGTCAGCTATTGCAGCCAGATGCTGAGCAAAGACGTGGACAATTGTGTGACAGCTCTGCTAAAGGAGCTGGTTCGTTTCCAGGACCGCCTGTATCAGAAGGACCCCATGAAGGCCCGCATGAAGAGACGGATTGTGATGGGGCTCAGAGAGGTCCTGAAACATCTCAAACTCAGGAAGGTTAAGTGTGTCGTCATCTCACCCAACTGTGAACGCATCCAGTCCAAAGGTACTGCAATCTATCACGCTACATATTATCATATATGACAAAGAAAATAAGAAAATCATCCCATTTGACAGTTCAGTAGTCAGTGTTTGGTATTTTTGTTTGACAAATGGCTGAAGTGATGATTATCAATAAATAGTTGCCAATTATGTTTCTGGCCATCCACCAGTTTGAGTTTTACTGAAAATGCTGAAAATACTGAAATATCTCTTTCTGTCACTTTTCTTCCAATGTGGGCTAGAGGTGACGGAACGTTACCCTCTTATTTTAACTGCTGAGCAGGCTTATGTCATGTGACTTAAAGCTCAGTTTGCCCAGTCCCAGAGCACAGCATTTTCAGATTTATCTACTCCAGAGAGCATTTTTGAACATGTCCATTTTTGGTGTGAAAGTAGCAACTTGTTTGTTACTGTAGATGCATGGCCAAGACAGAAAGAAAAAGATTAGTCTTCAGATTTATCCAGCTAACTGTGTGCATAGTCTGACCATGACAGTTTTGGATGATGAGTTTTTGCCTGACCTGGCATCATACTCATTTACTAATTTAAACCCGTGAGCAATGAGGTACAGACATGTACCAGCACAGAATACTTAAAGCTGTGATCTAGATGTTCATAGAAAAATGTCACCTTTTGCAGGAGGCCTGGATGAGGCTCTTTACACCATCATCGACACTTGTCGTGAACAGGGGGTGCCATATGTATTTGCCCTCTCCAGGAAAGCTTTGGGTCGCTGCGTCAACAAGGCAGTGCCTGTCAGCCTGGTGGGCATCTTCAACTATGATGGTGCACAGGTGGGGTTTTTGTTCACCAACAGTACATACTAATCACTAACAAAATGAGCTTTAATGTTATCACAATGAGCATTAAAGATAAGCATTTCGAACAAGCTGCAAATGTTTTCTTTCTCACCCACAGGACTTCTATCATGAGATGATCGAGTTGTCGTCTGAGGCCAGGAGAGCCTATGAGGTGATGGTGTCGAGCCTGGAACACACAGGCCAGGTGGAGCAGGAGGTGAACACAGAGGAAGAGCTGCAGATCAGAAGCCTGGCTGAGGATGCTGAGCCAAGTCCTGATACACAGACAGAGGAACCAGAATACAGTAAGTTACTGTCCTGACCGAGCTCCAGCTCTTTAAATCCAGGTGAAAGCTGTAATTTTGTGACTTGACTTAATTAAATCCACTCGGGGAAACAGTTGAATAAGAGAGGAGTTAGAGGATATGATAAAATATTTCATATAACAATAGTGTAATTGTATTTTTTAATTCCCTCATCCAGTAAAAATTTGGAAGAAAATGTTGGAGAAGGATTGCAACCACAAATTTCTGAACTTTGAGGAGCAACTGAGCTCCATGCACTTGGAGAGTGAATGTACTGAAAACACTGATGAAGATGAGAAGAGTTGACAGTGGCAAAGCCTTCCGTGCCTAAAATACCAACCCACTTGTGCTGATCACCAGCTTAGAAGAAACTAGGAGGGACTCAATCCCACACGCAGAAGATGAGCAATGCAAGGTGCTCTGATGCGGAGGTTCTCAACCTGGGACTTTGTCAGGAATTTAATAACGTTATTGATATTTGCAATGAATCATGAATTCCTTTCTCTTCTTTTTGAAAAGTTAAAGTCATATTTTTGTGTTTGAGTTTAAAATAATTTGGCAAAGCTGTGTATTTTAAATGTGTGTGCGTGTTATAAACTGGATGTAGCCACTCACTTAATAGGAAAAAACCAGTCACTTGACGAGATCCCACAATATGAATTTTCAACCATGCTGTCTGTGAACAGGCAGAGGTTTATATACTGAATGTGTGTCAAATATCCGCGAGTTATACAGTGATACATATGTATCAATGATTTGGAGCCAATATGGTGGATTTTGTTTTTCTCTTCTCAGTTAGGTTCAGTTTCAAGTATGTTTCTGTTTTGTTTTTTTCGTTTTTTTTGACTGCGACATAAGCGAGATGGCAGGCTATGAAGGGAGAGAGAGGATGGATGACATGCAACAAAGGTCTCCAATCAAAATCAAACCACAGCCTGGTCAGTGTCTTATAAGGGCCAGTACGATTTCAAGCTTGTGAAATACTTGCTTTGTAAAACTACGAACAAATCTCCACGAGTGATTCAAGTCTGTTAATGTACAAAAGATTTGTGATTGTTGAAAAGCACTCAGTGTTCTCACACTGTGACACATGACATTGATCATTCCACATCCACTCGAATTTACATTTGGAATTGTAATGTCACTGTTACATAGTATGGGAACTTTGACCACCGAGCTTCACACACAGCTTTCTGCATTGAGTTTGAACTCAGATGTTCACTAACGCGCTTCTTTTTTCACTCGGTGTCTGTGTAACCCTGCTGTTAATTTAATTAGTTACACATCAAAAAGAATCTACAAATCTTTCCTACACAATCACAAACTTTCACAGGTTCACAAAGTGTGATGCACAACAGGAGACTTGAAATATGTCTGAACATAATTTTAGTTCAGACATGCTCATTTTCACAAGCTTATAAACCCTTATTTAAGCCCACAGTCTTAAACTCTTAGGGCACCATGACACACTAAGGTTCAGTTTAAAGTTAAAAATTGAGCAATGCTTTCTTTGCATAAGGATGAAGCCCTTTTTTTGCATGACAAGTCAGAACTTTTTTTAAAATCCTGATTGCACTACATATTAGACCCTGTATTTTCATTTGTCTGAGACTACCAAAGTACTACACTTTATATGTAGTACTACCTGTGATTATGTATAAATGGTAGCATTTGATTTCTTTGAAGATAAAACAGCTAAATAATGTTGAGAAGCATTAGCTGCTGTTGAGTAGAACTGGTTAAAAAGTTGTTTAGTGAATTTTCTGTTTACCTCCATAGTGAGGAAAAATGAAAATAAAATGGGACGAAGTACAAAAAATTACAGTAGTTTTAAGTGCTGACAGAAGCAATAAATGTCAAAATCTGAAAATGGACAAATTAACGGAATTCAGATCTTAGACTGAAATGAATGACTTAAAATTATGAAGATGTAAAAAAAAGTTATTTTGAAGTAGAAATTGCTAATATAAACATTTAAGTTGTGGAAAGGTGTTGTAATGTTCGATGTGGTGAAACAAATGTTGTTGCAAGTCTTAGGTTAAGTGCAGAAAAACCTCCTCAGTGAACCTTAATGTTATTGGAAGTTGTTGTGCGAGTGGGTTGATGTAATGTGGACCGGATAGCATGCTGAAGTCTTTTATGTCTTTGTACAATTCTACAGGGAAGACGATTGTTAGGGAGTTGATAACAGGCAGTTTCATTTGACGTTACAACAGGGAAAGCACAGGTGTAACTAACAGCATTACTTATGGCTGCTTTCCATTAAGTATTGACAGTTCCAGGGCTCAGATATCTTATTAATGTTATTAGTAACACTTGAGCTTTTCTTTCTTAGTCAAAATGTTTTCTGTGGAAAAAAAAGTCTTAAGCTGCATAGGAATGAGATTTTGGGAAATATGCTCATTTGCTTTATGGTGGCAAGTTAGATGAGATGATGACACCACTCTCATATCGGTCTGTTAAATATAAGGCTATAGGCAACAGCTGCTTTTCATAGGTTAACCATCTCCTGACTTTGGCCTTAGTCTCAGTGATTTTCTCCCCTCAAATAAAGGAATAACTTATATCTTATCTTAGTCTTACTATATAGAAATGTGATACTTATCAATTTTCTTATTCAAGTCTTAACCAGAAAGCAAATAAGCATATTTCCCCAAATGTCAGAGTGATCCTTTAAATACTCTAATATAAATTGGTTCTATAAATTCTGTGGTAGTGAGACCAAACTGTGAAACAATAGGAATTCTGAAATGCATGATGAAAGGCCTGATGTTGTAAAGATATATTTTTTGATTCCGCTTTTATAAATGAACTCTGTAAGATGGAGTATAGACAAATTTCCAAGGAGAATGGATATACAAACAATACATTATTTTTTTTAATACATTAATAGATGTTTCAATTGTTGCATGTTAAATAGGAAATTAAATTTAGGACAATTTGGATTTTCTTCTTTAAGCCAAGTATCGAGGTGTCACTTGCATAAGAAGATAAATGTAATGTTTACTTTAAATGATTGTTGGTCAATAATTTACAAGAGGAAGAGTAGTAGACCCAAAATCCCAAAATCGCAGACGGAGGGAGTCTTCAAAACTACAAATCTATAATCTAACTGTCTGGGATCTGTTTAGATAAACATAAAATAAATTAACAAGATTTGAATATTTTTGTCATTTAAATGATTAACATTTGTCAATGGATATTACAGATGAAAGCAATTGTGATCTGAATAAAAATTGTTGGAAAATGTTTGTGATATGAAACATTTAATTTACTCAAATATTTTGTTTGCTTGGGTGAAAGAAAATAAATTTATTTCATGAAATAATTGTGAAAACCATATTTCACAAATAAACCAAAGATAAAATAATTGATGTTTGCTCTTCAAGCTTCTGTCCTTAAGCTAATACAGCAAAAATAATCAGTTTAAATGGCACTATACAAGTGCAATTCAAGACTAGACACACTGCTTAGAATATAAAACGAACAAACATTTAAAAATGCTGTTTCTATGAAACCAAAACAAAAATACAAAATCATTAGATGTCACCTGTGTTAACACATTTGAATCTAATAAATTCCTTACTACTACCCTCCTGGAGTAAGATAATTTCTTTTTCAAAGGCCTTGTATAATGTGATATATAGTCACCTCTGCAGACTCTGTATGAGTGAAATGTCTCATTCCAAAATAATATCCTCTCTTAGTAAAACTGGAATATAATTTATTAGCAATTTCAAGTCTCTTAAAAAATCATTTGTGATTTTACATAAAACAATTATGAAATTAATAAAAAAGGATATATCCTGTGTAACATTTCAGAGTGGAACTCGAATGAGATATAGGAACAGTCATGTCTGTGCGAAATGTAATGCGAATCCATTAGATAATATTGGCCAATCTAAAAACTGTTTCCAGCTCTGAACAGTAAATCACCAAGGACATGCATCTTTTGTATTTGGACATTCCATATATATCAAAACTTTACATTGTAGGTGGCGCAGGGATAGTATCTACGTATCCACTATCGATGAGTTCGGTGCATATTCCAACTTTATGGGGTCCAGTAGCATGAGGATTTCTTGGCTTGTGAAGAGTACAGTCTGTATAGTGGTTTCCTTTCTCACGACAGGAAGTGTCCACATTTTGTTTCTGCAGGAAGACCATATTGTCACTGTCCACCTCTTTCACCCTGCTGTAGTCCTCTGATGTATTCTCTTGTCTCTGAACATCCATGTAGCCAGAGCTGTTAAGCGGTAGACTTTTTTTCTCAAGGATGAGAATATTGTCACCGTTCACCTCTTTCACTCTGCTATAGTCCACCTGTTTCACATCCACCTTCTGTATGTTTTCCACATGTCTCCAAATATCCACATAACCACTGTTTGTGAAGGGTTTTACAGCGTTCTCATGATTTGATGATTCTTGGTTTTTTGTTTCCCCAGCTGTCTCCCAATCTTTTTGTCTGGGCATCGACTCCTTACATTTGATTTCCGACTCTAAGCAGAAGCCAGCAGGAATAATCAAGCTTTTCTTCCTTTTCTGAGAATTGGAGGGATCCGGCAGAAGCCCATTGTCAGTCACGATTAGGTACTCCTCCATCTGGTCCTTCCAGGCCACCATAAGAGGAAAGTTCTGGTTGTTGATCAGGGCATTAATGACGTCTTCAGATTGCCCGCTCTGGAGGAGTTAGATAGGGTTAATTCAAAACATTATGACTTCACCATGATTATCAAGTCCAACGTAACTTTTTTGGATATGCTGAAAATACAATGCAGATGCAGTATTACCTTGAGAAGTTGAAAATCAACCCCTCTTATCTTTGGACCAGGAACAGGGGGCAGAACACACTGCTTGACACTGGAGAACAAAAGAAAGTAAGTCATGAGTCCTCATGATCCTTTACATGAGAAGTTAGATATCTCTTTTTGCATACATACTTTTTCCTCTTCATGACCAAGATGCACATTGCTGCTATAAATGGAATTCCAGAGAGGGTGAAAACCCATATCCAAAACGGTCTCTCATTCTGGAGATCTAAAATAAAACAAAAAGCATTTTTCATTTCATATTTTTACTTGTAACAGTGGCCACTCCACTGTAAAGCCAAAGAGTTTCTTAGACTTACAGTTTGGGATCTTCACAGAGGTAGTGTTGCTCCACTCGCTCCAGGAGCCGTGGTCTAGTCTACAATGCACCTGAACCATGTACACCACCCCAGGAGTGACGCTGTACAGGCTGAAATGGGTTTGTTTACCTGACAAG
This sequence comes from Centropyge bicolor, assembly GCA_037975185.1. Lineage (NCBI taxonomy): Eukaryota > Metazoa > Chordata > Actinopteri > Pomacanthidae > Centropyge > Centropyge bicolor. Next base: position 7,989,059 of record JBBMOC010000020.1, on the reverse strand, counting down.
TACTCCTAGAGAAACAAAAAATATCAAATAAACATACGCTTTGTACCCAGGTTTTAATCACAAGTGGGTGAAAGAGTAATGCAAATATATATATTTGTTTTACCTGAATTGATGTGTCACGTGTCTGATTAAAGTACAGTAAAAGTAATTTACTGATTTACTCTATACCAACTGCAAAAAATGGGAATGTTTGTGTAGTACAGACTGTATATTTTTAGTATGGAATTGTATGTAGAGCAGTTGACACTTGACAGTCCTGGAAGCAGCCCCTTTTTATTGCCCTCTACTGGTTGGCTGTGTAACAACTTTTACTTGGCCTTAAGTGAACTGATAGGCAGTTTAATTCCTTCCTGTTTGGACATCTGCAATTCATACTAAACAAAGCAAGATTTCTCTCCCAGTTGCAGCTGGTATAAAATGCAGCCAACAGGCATTTAAATTACACACAACAATTAGATTTTACAATCTATAGTTGGTTCCTTTCAAAAGCACTTGATATTCTGTCCTGTACAACAAACACAATGTGCAGCAGTCATCCAATGAGAACAACATTTGTTTTGGGAACTGAAAAAGGTAAATGTTTTGTTATTGTTGCTATTGCTATTATTTCAGACTTTTTAGGAATTCTGTTTTTAACAGTTAAAACTCACCTTCCACTTGTTGTTTTCTTGTTTGACTCTGAGTCCATATTTAATGGTGACCCAGCCAGACTTGGTGTCTGTGTTGCTTGGAGGCTTCCATTTGATATGGAGATATGGACTGTCCTCTCTCTCCTCCACATGCAGCGTTACATTTTCAGGAGCGTTGGGCTTCACTGATGAGCACAGATAGAACAAGACTCCCTTATGAGGCTGTGCTTTGCACTAAATATTAATGTCAGCAAATATGTACACAAAGACCACTGTAAAATAGCAGTATAATGATTATTATATTTTCACCATCATTTTCAGAGTCAGGGGATCACCAAAGTTATTACAATTCCTCCTGAGCAGGACACAAATATCTGTCAAATTTCGTAACAACCCATCAAATATTTGTTGACATATTTCAATGGACAAGTGAAAACTGACCAGTGGTGTTGAAGGAAAGGTCAAGGGTCACCAAAGGCATAAGAACTCATATGTGGAGATTCTTCATGTCTGTCAATCCATTACATAGTTGTTGAGATATTTCAGTCTAAATCAAAGTGCTGGACTTTGGCCGTCCTGAGAGCCATGCTGCTAACGTGGTCAAAAAACATGGAGGATTCAGACACAGGGGCTTCTAAATTACGTCCTTGGCTTCAGAGAGTTATAAGAGGCCACACATAAAATACTTAATTCCAGTTACATATGTTTTAAATATTTGATCTAACGTTTGTTCTAATTAGTTTTAATGCAAAAATGTAATGCAGAGGAGTTACAATTTTCTTACATGTGACAGGACTCTACCTGCATCACCAAACAAAAGATGTGAAATTTGATCCCAGACTGTACACAAGTTTTACACAAACCAGTTATGCCTCATTCTGTTCAGGAGTCTTGTCTCTCTACCTTAGTACTTTTCCATTACTTGCTGAGCCCAAGAACATTGCACGGCCAATAAAATGGTGCCAATCATTAACTGAATCAATACAGATAATTTTCTGCTATATTAACTTCTACTCTAATGAGTACACAGATCAAATGGTCGTCAATAGTTCAAAGTGTATCACTCGGACCCAAAAACGCTGTTGAGCTAATCAGATTAACCTGCTTAATTAAACAGTCATTTTGAGTCACATTTTATCAGTGTTGATTATCATTATAGCCACTGTGGTTTAGTGCTGTAAAACAATGATCCATAAAGTCCAAGGGAGGTCTACTGTTTATAGACACTGTGCAGTAAGTAGTACAGAACAAAACCCATAGGAATTATATTTTACATATTAACCCAGATGAAATTCTTCATCTTTGTTACTTGACATTTTTATTTTTTTACATGCCTTCCTTATCGCAATTGAAGTACAGATTGTGTTTTTTATTTAAAAGGGTTTTTTGACTGACCTCATCACAAAGAGGATGCACATCTGTGTCAGTGAACAGGAATAACAACATTCTCAATATATCTCTTCTGAGGTTCGAGTTATTAATCTCATCTAATTCCTCTTTCTTGGAGAGTAAAAACTTACCAATTTCCATCACGTCCATCTTAAAGGGGTCTGAAGTGGCATTCCCGAGGGCATTGGAGGCCACCACTGTCAGGTGGTAGTCGACCCAGATAGAGGTGTGGTTCTTGTCAAAGAAACAGGAGTTCCTCCCTGCTGATCGATAGTCTGGACACTCGTACACTCCCTCCAATCTGTACATAGACAAAACAAGACCTTTACTAACCAGCATATGAGTGAGCACTGCTCTGGGCCTTCTGCTTACATACGTTTACTAAAAGGTCAGCATTGTAAAACTGTGCTGTGGGCACTAAATACATGTTTGCACTATAATAAACAAGCACAAGGCTCGACTGATGATCAGATATGAGTCGGGCCTGATGTCCACATAGTTTCATCACTAACCACTGCAATATGATCCCAAATGTCATCTTCTAGAAAACTACAAAGGATAATCGGATTTTCTGAGTCTTACAAACCTAAGAATTCTGTGAAACCATACAGAGGTATCTAATCATTTAAATTGAATTTTAAAAGTATAAATGTCCAAACCTGGAATTTTATGTATTGATAAGATAGGCAGTCTTCAGCACAGATAAATGCTAACATCAGGTTGCTAACATATAGTCAAAGTTTGGTATGTTAACATTTGCTAATTAGCACTAAACACAAAGTACAGCTGAGAGAAAGGCATTAGATTTGCAGGTGGTCAACGTCAATGGTCAAGCTGTACTGTGTCACACTTTATTACTGAAGAGGATCACTAATTATGTGTTTATGGCAATCTATCAAGTAGTTAAGCGATATTTCAGTTTGGACCAAAGTGGTGGACAAACCGATTGACACTGCCATCCCTGAAAAGTCTTAAATTATCAGGACTGGTATTTTGCCCTCAGGCTGGGGCAAGTGAGGGTCACACAGGAAAAGTGTTTGAAGTCTGCAGGTTTACTTGCATAGCAACAAGATTTGTGCAGGTGACTGAGCACGAGTGTGTGAACACAGGGGCTGGTAGTTTTCCACTCGCCTGTCTACAACACTACAACTCCACAACAGCTTTACTTTACTTTACTCTCAGTGTGGGTGTTAAACTTATCTGAAACTTAGTGGGGCATCTGGAAGCCTAATGGTTAAGGCACATATAATAATGAGTGTTTGAAAGCCTGGTTCAGACATTTGCTGAATGACATTCCCCTCTCTCCCTCCCTCACCTTACCTATATCTCTACTATGACCTGTTGTATAGAGAAAACAATTCTAAAAATGAAAATGAACTTGACCTTTCTCTCTCATAATAGAGGCGATGTCTTGTCAGCAGCCCTCCATTGGCCCCTGGCTCCCACCAGCAGGTAAATGTCTCCTTCTCAGGGGACCTGCAGCCGAGCAGGACTGGTTTCCCAGGTGGAGACATGCCTGGAAACAAATGGAACAAACAAGGATCAGCTCTCAATTTAGGATGATTAAAAAAGAGAAACTTTGTCACAGTGAGGCAATGATTTAAATGACATGTTAAAGGGCTGGTTCACCAATTATTTAAAAAAAAAAAAAAAGGGCTATTTTCTTCATGCTAACGAAATCTCCAAGAGATCTATAGCCACTATAGGTAAGTGATTTTTTTTTTTTGAGTGAACCGACATTACAAATGTGGTGTTTGATCAAACAATGTTATTCTGTGAACTTACTGTTGGACTCTACAGTTACAGGCAGCAGCAAGAGAAGAGCCAGTACAACATCTCTCCTCATCCTGGGACGAAGTGTCACGCTGTCTGTCCTGTAAGACGAAGTGACATCACCAGCTTGTGCTTAATGAGGTGATATAAACCCGGTTTGCCTGTGTGTCTTGTTTTTACCTAAACCAGGAGACATGAAGGCAAAACAATGAGCAAAACCAATATTTGTTTGTACATGTTGTAGCCAACACATACAGACTGTCTGCAGTTATCACATGCTGATGAAACATGATACACTAAAACTAAATCTATGTGAGAATTAATATACAAGTTGTGATTTGACTGACCACAACATATGACCATCAGTTTTCATAAGAGAGGGGATCTGCAATATCACTCAAAAATTATGTGAGGGTTATATGTTAAGGTCTGGAATAGTACTAGAGCAAAGTAAGTGGATTTACCAGAATTAGCCAGACAACTGTGAAAAAAGGCTTATGCTACATTTTGGTGGTATTGTGTTAAATCTTGAGTTCAGCAATATAATTCTGTCAAAAATGTTGACTGCTAGGGATAAATACTTCACTGCATCTGGTATCTTAATTCAGATTACACACTCACAGTACACAGACTTCTGAAACACCAGCATTCATAATGGACATTTTAATGTTCATGTCAGAGTTTTAGGCGACAGAGTGAAAAGACACTCACCCATACCAAGCTGCCCTGTGTTGATTTACTGCACATTTCTGAACTCATTAGAAGTTTACAGGACGCTGATTGATTGGCTCAGAGCACTTTAAGCAGAGCAGATTTATGCTCACTCTTTGCTACGTAACAACAGTGAAATGATTTATGTAGTTAGTCACCGGAGGAGGTGTGGGACTGCTTATTTTACAAGCTGTTGGCCTGCAATTTAGAGGATACCAAGTTACACCTTTCCAGTGATTTTAAGTCTTGTTTTGTACAGTAACCACAGTGAAAACAAGCTTTGCTTCATGCTGCGACGCCATGCTCCAGCAAGTTTTAACAGGATCGCTTGAGCAAGCTGGGATTTGGCTTATGTCTCAATTCAAGACTAGACATCCAAAATAATACCTAATACTGAATAGTTAGCTCTACAGTCAGACTAATCAGTGTCTAATACTGTTTTATATGGACTATAATATTATATATTAATACATTATATTATTATTATTATAACATTGTACTTGCAAATGGAATGTTTACATTCTCATAACATGTGTAATATTACTTATTATTATTTGTGCCAAAACAGAAAGAAATCGGGCTTATTGGCAAGTTACATACTGAGAATCAGTACTACAATGTCAGTATTATTCCATGTTGTAATACTTAATATTTTATTGCAATACAGCTTGAGTGCACAAAATAATTTATAGATTATGAAATCTTATCAGAACAATCTCTATAAACTGCCATTCTTGCTGTAAATTATTCACTTTTATTTGATTCAGCATCAGAAAAAACTGATGCCTATTTTATGCAATTTAAAAAACAAAACATTGTGACTCCAGTTTTTTTTTTAAGGTGTCTCTATGAGGTTTTAGCTGTTATGCTGGACTAAACAATTGAAAAACATTACATTACAATCCATATTGTAGATTAGGTTACGGTACAGTTTAACACAATTTTTGATAGAAACGGAAAACTTAAAGCTAAGTTACTGACTAAACCTGCACAAATGAAGGTTAAAGCAGCTTCACTCACCAAAGCAGAAGAAAGTCGCCCTACACTGGTTTAGAAATGAACTACATTTAATGGTGAAAAGCCGCCTCCTTCACTCATGGTACTGTAGACGACCTTATCACGCCTGGTTACCTGTGTTTCTCTTTCGTCAGCTATGATTTATAGAGAGAAAGCCAGGAGTCCTCTGAGCCATGAGAGGAGGAGGAGGTGTCTTACAGTCACAAGCAGAGAGAGCAACAGAAAGAAGATGTCTCACTCCTTCCTCAGGTTATCCGCCTCACAGCCCGTTCAATCATAACGCTTCGAGCTGTTTTATTTGCATGTTGTCTGTGTTAGCAAACACAGAGGTACTTCATGTGTCTGTTGCTGTTGATGATGTACCATAGACTGTACAAAACAAGCAGTTCCGCAAACACACTGAGAAAACAGCGTAGACGTCCCGGTCAAAGACACCACACAGCCGGTGGCGGCTAGCTGGCCGCCTTTAGCCTGATGCTAATTCAAAAACTGGCTATTTAATAGTTAAAGTAAAAACGGCAGCGCCGGCTTTTTGGACAGTTTGTTAGTACAATTAATCGCACAGCAAGCTACCTGGTATTTGCATGAAAAAATATCGATTATCGATCAAATTGGTGGGCGGTGAAAGTGGAACGTTGATGGAACGATGTCAAAAATAGCAGCAGCGCAGCCATATCTGCTCCACCAATGGACCAGACAATCCATCAATGCCACCAATGCCACCAATTGCGTCATCTAATCTGGGCGAAGTGTGGCCCATTTGCATGCGAGGATGGCAGGCGGCTCGGGTGTGCTCGGCACGTCGGAGGCGCGTCAGCGCGTCTGCCGTGTCGAACACTCCGCCGGCTTTCTGCGTCTCGAGCTGGTCTCGAGCATAGGTCTCGAGGCATCGAGGTTTGACGGGGGAGTCGGCTGGGGCTCGGCGCGGCAGGGGGGCGTTGGCTCGCCTGCCATGTCTGCTCCACTATCTCACTCCTGTGCCTCGTGCCCATCTTTTTCGTGTTTCAATCGGTACGTAACTTGCTTGATGACAGGGAGGTCAGGTCGCTCGGCATGTCTGCGGTCCCTCCACTGTCACTAAGCCCAAAAACACGCCGAGCTTTTATGGGTTTTTGGCATTGATGTTTGACTCATGGTGTCAACTTTTCAACTCTGCTCATTCTCGTGTCTGACGCACTGTCCCTCCGATGCTCAGCCGCCAAACACTGTTTTGACATTTCAATTTGCTTTAAATTTCAGATTATTGGCTCTGATGGTCGTTTTTGAGGCTACCTCTCTGAATTCCTGGATACTCTGAATACTGAGGGACTTTGAAGAATTATGCTGGGGTCTCCATGGAAATAAACTTGGATCAGCGCTGTGCTGATTGGTGAGGCGGCTATAAGCACCATCGCATTCATTCTCTCAAGTAGCAGGCGCTGTAGTAGTGTTGCATTGATTTGACAACCCAGCCAGAGTCTATGAATGACCTCCCTACCAGCATGGTCCAACCCAACATACAATAGGTGTCAAGAGTCTGTTACCAAAGATTAAATGTTGACTATCAAAGGTCACATGAACAGACTGCACAGTATACACAATAAAAAAAGATTGGGGACATGCCTGCAACTTCATCACCAGCATTGTAAAAGTCGAAGACAGTATTGCTCCATCGGACTAAAGGCACCAACTACAGCCCCGATTTCCGATCACGTGATCGGATCGGGACAACCCCAGTAATTACTCTTATGAAATTCAGACAACAATTTGTATGTACTTCCTTATTCCTGAGGGCTCATCTTCATTCAGATCAGTGACACATAAAGAGTAAACTAAACTCAAACAAGCACATCCAAACACATTAATTTCAACAGTTGCAAAGACAAAAATGAGTGAATGTAATATAAGTGAAGAATACAGCTCTGGTCTTCACTCAGTTTACTCACACATTTTAAAGAACAGAGGAACAAGTTACTTACTCCACATTATTGCAGAGCACTGTCTCCCACATAGCAGGTGAGGCGACAGCTCAGGTAAGATATAACGTAAGATAGGTGTCATGGAGGAGGACACAGCTCTGATTGTGTTCACCTGAGCGCAGAACAACCAGAGAGTACAGACAGAGCGAGGTGATTCAATGCCCTCGTCGTTTGCACTTAGTTATCCAGCATTAGCGGCTAATGGACAGACCAGTGCACTGGAAGACATTTGTTTTTATTTTCCATAGACATTATTTGAAGGTAACAACTTTAGCTAATGAGAACAAATCTGGAAGATATCTATGTTCATCTGTGCGTTTGTCATTATTGAAAAATGTATTTGTAAAAAAAGTACCTTAATCTCAAAATGGCGGCTTTTAGGTTTTATTAAGTTTTTTTTATCATCATTATTTATTTATTTATTTATTTTTAACAAACCTGAAAATGATAGTACAAAACTATCTAGACGTTTGCCTACAGTGAATTATCTTGATGCCCACACGGTCTTTGGCTGTATGGGGGAAACCCAGGACCTCTCAGTAGGTGTGTCTGTCTCACTTTCATGCTCTCTTCCAGGAAGTAGACTTTTTGTCTTCAGCTCTGTTGTTGTCAAGTGTAACGCTGTTGTCTCCTGTCTATAGCTACGTGTTGATGGTAGACCGGTGTCGTTGGCAGCCATGTCGGACTCTTTGGAGCGGTCCATCAGGAGTAGCCTGTTCAAGGAGCCGCAGGTGAAGAAGCTCTGTGAGGTTCTGGACAAGTCCAGCAGCAAAGGATGGCGAAGACTGGGAGAGATAGTCAGCAATGACGGACGCTTCAAAGTCAGGTAGGCTCAGACTGGAAGCTGCAGAATATCAGCCTTATTGTTGACACTGTTTGCTGTTTCATGTAGTGTTATTCTACTAGTAAAAGTATGTTGGTACTAGATAACATGACAGATTCAGTAACACAATATATCAGAAATTTAGGTCCAATCTGTTTTTGTTTTTTTTATTATATGCATCACAGCTTTAGTAACATATACATACAAGAACAAAAACACTATGTTTACAAACAAAGCAAAAACAACAATGCGAAACATTTTTATTAATATCACACCTTTAAGTCATTTTCTTGTATTACTCCTTTCTTTTGGAAATTTGACCATCAGTTTAGGATTGAAAGCAGTTCCTACCCCATGTTTTGAGTTTTTGTGCTGTAGCTAATACCCTGTTGTTTACATCTTGATCACAATTGTACCTTCAATTGTAATTACAAGGTCTATAAAGCTTTGACACATGCTATCACCTGGATACTTATTGCTGTCACACTCTTATGTAAACTTAATGTTTCCTGTCTTTTGTGAAGTTGCATGTCTAAATTTGCATCTTCTCTTCAATGCACTTTGTAAACATACTCACATCCAGCTCACATTTAGAGTCACATTCCTTGTGTATGTCAACATACTTTGCTAATAAATTCTGATTCTGATACCTGAAACGTGACGTGCTGTCATTTTCCTTCATCACTCTCCAGCTCAGACGACATGGAGATGTGCTCTCTGAAGGTGTTGCAGCTGGAGGGCAGCCCCAGCCGCATGCTGCTGAGGCTGATGGGAGAGCGAGGCTGCACCATGGATCACCTGATTGATTTCCTCCAAACTCTGGGCAACTCAGAGGCCCTGCAGTGCATGAAACCATCAGGTACAGTAAAACCATCCAAATGAGGTTGCTCTTTGTTGTGTGGTATGTTTTAGCTGAAGGAGACTTCATGCACAACAGAACACAGTACTAAGTGTAACACTACTAGCCTGTCATTGGAAGCAGGTTTCAATCAGTTTGGCTTTTTTTTTTAGGAGGAAACAGAGTGTAATATTGTAAGGATGCTAAGTACAGTGAAACACTTTTGTGGAACTAAATTGCCTTTTTAATCAACCTGTGTGATTTTGATATGTAACAATCAATGTCAGCTTTGCACAGAAACTGTCTTTTCTACAGGTTTGTAACCTATCTGAGATCAGTGTTGCAATGAAAACCATAGTGTGAATTCAAAGCGAAAATCTCCTAAATGTACAGCCTTGCAGATCATGATTCAGCCCCAGTCTGTAGCTCTTGTATCTGGCCACAATCTGCGCCTCAGCTGCCATGCTGTTGGCAAATCTCCGGTCCAGTACCAGTGGTTCAAGACCAAGGAAGAGGTGAGCTCTGACCACACACACACACACACACAGACACACACACAGTATCCACTTTCTCACTTTAAACTAGGTCGTCTTTGTCTCTGCTGTGTTTGTTAGTTTGTTGTCAATGTTGAGTTCATATGACATGTTTTCATAAGTCAGCTGTATTTATTATTTTGCATGGCCTCCTCCTCGCTTGTCATACTTTTGTCCTTTTGTATGTAGGATTTTGCCTCTACATTTAAACACTGTACATTAGTGTCCCTGAAATGTATTCACGAAAACAGTTTCATTTCAGGAACAGAAGGAACTTTAGTGGGGTAAAACAGTGTCAACAGCACTTTTAGTGCCAAATTAACAGGTTTGGACTTGAAGTCTTCTTCACCAGTACATCTTCATTTTCCTGGCTCCGATGCCCAAAACACAAAAACGATGCCAAGTAGTGCTGCTTTATTAACTTAATAGTCCCCTTTGTGTTTTATTGGTTGTACCGTGGCATTGCATTGTTAGATTAACAAACATGCTAGTATCTTTCCTTTATTAGTCTATAATTTGGATATAAATATTGTTTGCATTGAACCACCCTCTGCAAAGACTTCATTCCTCCTCAGTCACTCAGCTTGCCCACTGAGGTATGAGAAAAGAAAATACAATCAAAGGTCAATAGTCTTTCAGTTTTCCATGATCTTTACCTGACCAAAATTAAATTCTAATTTGGCAAAACATTCCTGACTCTCATCCATCCTTCCTTCTTACGGTGTAGTACAGTACATGTCTCAACACGCCCTTAATTTTACCAAAACAGCACAATACTCACATTACAACCTTTCATTCTATATATAAATATCAGGTTATGAAAGTGAGCTGGACACTGTCAAACTACTCACTGTTCCTTTTTTCCACCAACATCTGAAATCTCTTTAAGGAGAGCACTTTGTTTTGCCAGCATTCTGTATCTTTAAATTTGATTATTTTTATGCAAACAAAATTAAACGTGGATTGCGTTTTTCTGAATAATGTGCTAAACTCTATAATGTATCTCATGTACTCAGTGAGACACACTGAGCAAAGGACAGTGAATATGTAGCAGGACCAAAGAGATAAGATTTCAGCCTACAGATGGGACATCACTGTTCCGGGCTGGAATGCTGTTGTACCTTGCATATCAGTAAATGTGATTCACACTTTTACAACCTCAGGTGCCAAACAGCTTCTCTCCAGACCTGGTGATAAGTCCAGTCCACCTGAAGGACGCTGGATTTTACATCTGCAGGATCAACTGTGGAGATGCTTTTGAATTCAGCCAGTGGGCTCAGGTGGACGTCCTGGATGTCGCCATGTCTTGCGGTAAGATATTGCTGTCTCACTCTAAATGCTGTTTTCTTATCTGTGTGCCATGTTAATGAATGCATTGTTCTATTTCTCTCTTTTCATTTGAACCGTTGTGATTTTACATACATTTGAGGTGTCTGCATTAGCTGCAGGACTGGACATGTTTGTGAATGAGTAACTCCTGTGTGATCTGAAACCCAAACTCAAATAGTTTTCCCAATCAGGCCAGAATCTTTCAACTAGATGTAGTAGATAGCATACTAATGATGTCTCCTCTCCCTCTACCACCAGGGCAGAGTTATCATTCCTTAGACGGTCGACTGAAGCTGGTGATCCAGCCTCAGTCACAGCGGCTACATATTGGAGAAAACCTGCAGCTGGAGTGTGGAGCGGTGGGCCGGCCGATCCCTCGATACCAGTGGCACAGAAATGGAGTCCCGATCCCCAACGCTACAAAGAGGAAACTTGTGGTAAGATTGTTGTTAGAGAGGTTTTATGATGTTGCTATTACAAAAAATCTACTTTTTACTTCTTGCTTGGATTTTCTATGCTTATAGTTGTGATGGTAACATTTTAGTTATGAGATATTAGAGTTTATCTTTGCAGTTCACTTAATTGTTGATTGCTGAATTGCTGAAGGCTAAATACAAAGTGTCTGTTCATTTCAGATTCCTCATGCGATGCAGGATCAGCACGGCAGGTATCGCTGTGAGATCAGCAGCAGCACTGAGAGAATGTGGACCAATGAAGTGGACGTTGTGATAGGTATGTTACACTTCAGTACATTTTTGATGATCTAATTATGGCCCAGTAAAGGCAGCTCTCCTGTCATTACATCAGACTGACTATTTGCTCTGTTCTTGGCTGAAAGCACCAAGGATATCTGTCCAGTATTCAGGCGCAATGGAGTGCTCTGAAGGTAGAGTTGAAAGGACTGGTGCATGCTGTATCAAATGGCAACAGGGCAACAATTAACGGGCATTAACTGCATGAATATGTTAATTATAACTCTGCTCAAAAGTTCAAATTGTTCCTGTTACTGCATGTGGGTCATGGTGTGGTTTATTGTCACATAAACACGAAACAGCAGAAGGTTTACCAGGTTTGATCTCCAGGTGTCACATGCATGATTTTTTTATTTGACTGATATTAGTACTGTATGTGTGTTATTGTCAACAATTCTCATGAAAAGACCAAAACCAACAATGGATTAATCCTGCTAACTTTATCCTGTAGTCTGTGTATCAAAGCCAGATTATATATTTTTTCTTTTTCTCCATTATAAACTCTGACACCATTAACTATAGAAAAAACACTTTATTTATCCAGCAGGAGTAACATGTTCTGTTGCTACAATGAACACAGTAATTGTAATTTATTTTGAATAAGTCCTATATACACCATCTTGAGTATCTGCTGTTAATAGTCACTAGAGCACTAAATGTGTATTAATATGCAGCTCAAAATAGTCTCCAACAAATGCACTGCACGGTGGTCAGCTGCTTTAGGGAAATTACTGAGCCTTTTTTCAAGAATCTCATGGGATTTGTTGACAATAAGAAAAAGCTAGAATAACTCCAGCCTTAATCTGTGAATGTAATTATAGCAAGTTGATTCTAATGCATGAAGATTAGACGTCTCTTCGACTGTCTTACCTTCCCTAATCATTTTTTCTCTTGAATCAAAAGAATATTTTTCTAACACTAAAGTAAAACTGTTCAACTTGCGTGATGTTAAAGAATTTGTCTTTTTGATTCCTAGATGATGTTTACGCCATTGGAGGAGGTAAGAGTAATGATACTCTCTCATGACATATTTATACACACCTGTTTGAACTCATATTTTCTGTACACAGCACTTGCTATATGATCCTTTGTTTTGTGTTTACTGTCACATTGCAATTTTAGGATCCAATGATTTCTTCCTAAATAGTATTCCAGAACAACTTTATGGTAAGTGTCATTCAGCACATAGCTTTATGCAAGTGTTAGTGAATTATTAACATATGAGCTGTACTGTATGTTTCTATTTATTCTAGTGACCAAAATGGCTGATGCAAGAGTTCTACTGTTTGTCAAACTGCTATATCTGATACTATTAGGATATTGTTCTGAGCTACCGTCAGTTCCCCTCTCAACATGAGAGGGGACACCAACACCAAAATAAAGATGTGACTTGTACCTTTCTTTTAACATGTGTTGTCATGTACACAGGCAGACAAAACCACACTTTAGAGCACAATGCAGTCCAACAACACCAGACAATAATACCTCAAAAATTACCACAGACTTTAACCAATGTCTCTCTGACACAGTGTCACCAGAAAAGGAAAATTACCAACTTGTTTTAAATTGCAGGGCTGACGACGTGACATCAAACAGCTATTAATGTCATTGTGTTTGGTGTTCAAGAGAATATGAGCTGCTTCCTTCCTCTTTCTATTTCTTTGTAATTGTAATTTGTTTCACCACTACCTGAATTACTGGTGTATCAGTAACAAATGATGTGGATTTTTTTCTTCCTGCAACAGAAGGTAGTATTAGTATATAGTATAGCATGTATGTCATAAAAAGTAGAATATAAATTTTAAGCAAGACAAAGAAAACACATCAAAAGATAATGAAGACTAATTAAAATGAATCTGCATTGAGCCACATCAAGATGGATAAATGTGGCAAAGAAGAATAATCACACTAACAGACTGGCTGCTTAAAAATTCACATACAGTTGATTTGTCTCGTACTGTGATGCATATCTGTTGATAGTTTATTTATTATGTCATATTGGCATAATTATCAGCCAATAAGCGACAAGAAAAAAACAAATGTCATCATCATTTTATACTGTCCTTTAGAGAGCACTGACAATTTTTTTTTTCTGCTATGAAGTATTTTGCTCAGTACATAAGATGGTTGCTAGTCTTAAATAACTCAATTTTAAGATTTTTTATAGAATTATTTGCTTATGTTATTGTGAAAAAATAATTCATATTCATTTAACTTTTTAGACTCAAATATTGACATCAGTAGTGGCGTCAAAACTTCAGTATCAGTCAGGTTGTAGTTTCTGTTATTTTATCCGCCTCCTGTACAGTGAACTGGCAGGAAGTGAAAATGTTTGCAACCAGGAAATCTGTGGTCACAGACTTCAAAATATACAGTGCAGTCATTATTGGTCATTGTATTAAAACCAGAATATTGTAAAGGATTTTTATTTGACATTTTCCTTGCTGCATATTTTTTGTGTACGACTCGTTTTTCCCTCCATGGTCTAACAGCGTGTTCTCACTCTCCTGTGTCCCCTCCCAGCGACGGACAAAGTGGCCCTGCTGATCGGCAATCTGTCCTACCAGAACCACCCGCAGCTCAAAGCTCCCATGGTGGACGTGTACGACCTCACCAACCTCCTGCGGCAGCTCAACTTCCAGGTGGTTTCACTGCTGGACCTCACAGAGTCTGAGATGAGAAACGCTGTTGATGAGTTCCTGCTGCTGCTTCACAAGGGAGTCTATGGTACATCAACACCTGTGGATGGTTATAAATGCAGCAATACTCACATCCCAAAATATGAGTTACATGAATTGTGTCTTAGGTGAGTGACTGAAACTCTGACTGAATGTTTGGATATAAATACACACTTCCCTTTTCAGGTCTGCTGTACTACGCTGGTCATGGATATGAGAACTACGGCAACAGTTTCATGGTGCCGGTAGACGCACCAAACCCATACCGGTCAGCAAACTGTTTATGTGTGCAAAGTATCCTGAAACTGATGCAGGAGAAGGAAACAGGCCTCAATGTGTTTCTGTTGGACATGTGCAGGAAGAGGTGAGTCATTCCTAATTTAGATTACAGCTAACCGGTACTTAATACTATTGATATTCTTACGTCGAGCAGTTTAAAATACAGGTCAAATTAACCATCAGGGACTATAAACTTCAGATCCATGCTGCCCTCAAAATATTACTAAATAATACAATAATATTGTAACTAAGTGCATTTACTCAAGTACTGTGCTTTGGTACAAAATTCAGGTACCACTATTTAGAGGGAAATATTGTACTTTTTTTTTACTACACTACAGTTATAAAAAAATATGATGTTATGATATTTTTTCTTTTAGCTATTTGAATGATCAAAATTTATTTTTAAGAATTTTGATTTTTTTTTTTTTAATTTTCCAGCATAGCACTGTTACCACACTGTTTATCACATTGGTATGCATCTTCAGGGTTTCATAGATATGCAAATTTTCCAGGAATATTCATGACGACAGCACTCCAAACATTGTCCTGAGGGTTACAGCCAACATTGTCTTTGGATACGCTACGTAAGTTTACAGCATAAGTAATGACACAAATCTGAATTTATACACTCTTTTGTTTTCAAGAATGTAAAATGTTGTTGTCTTTGTTTGACTGTTCAGGTGCCAAGATGCCGAGGCCTTTGAGCTGAGCTCCAGTGGCTTCACCAACGGCGTGTTTGTCAAGTTTCTGAAGAAGCGACTGCTGGACGATGAGAAGATCACTGTGGTGCTGGACAGAGTCGCTGAGGGTGAGAGAGGAATAGAAACACAGTAATATCATATGTAGCTCTGCAAGAAATGCTGATATGAATAGTGAACATTATAGTTACATTAGAAATATCATATATGTCACAAATGCAAAGGTAAAGTTATTTACTGCAGTCTTGGTTTCACAAAGAATCACAAAAATGAATTAAATTAAAATGAATTTGTGACTAGCAGGTTGAAGATTATTTGCTTTGGTTTGGTTATGAAATGTTGATTGTTTACTTGTTTTGCATTGTTAATGTCAACATTGTATTCTGAGTGCTTGCTTGTGGGTTAATGGAGTTTCCTTTTGAATGCCTTGAGGTTGCTGTAAGATGCACTTTTATATTAAACAATGTTTACAATATGGACAAGATATGTTTTTAACATTAACTCAAGATGGCTAAAATAATTAATTAATAATTAAATAAGTTGCTACCTGCATCCTCACAGTCTTGTAAATGCTTTTGTTTTGGATCCAGTTTCAGCTCATGTAATCCAGTTTTGGAAATTTTGTGAGCCGTTAAAATGCTGACATGTAATTTCTAATTTCTTGTGTCCAGACATGGGCCAGTTTGATGCCACCAAGGGGAAACAGGCTCTGGAGATCCGCAGTAGCCTGTCAGAGAGGAGAGCTCTGACCGATCCAATTCTTCCTGGAGACAGCGCTGACCTAGCCCATGCTCACAGCCGTCAGTGGGCAAAGGCTCACGGTGAGTTTAAAATACAAACTCTCTATTTATATTTAAGATATTTGTTTGTAACCTTTTATCACTGGGAAGCCCCCATTTCCCTACTGCAGAGCTGCACACACAAGACAACATCAAATGTTGACTCACTCATTTTACACACTTGCACACAGGGTGGTTTCCCACACAGCTGTTGGAAACTCTGTTGTTTGGACACGGCAGCAGGTTGTAAGAGTAACACTTGATTATCACCTCTTCCTCTTCCAACAGCTAATAAATATTTGCTCATGGAAAACAGAAGCAAAAATCATAACTGGTAGTTTATGTTGTGATTAGTCCAACCTGGTAGACGACCAGACTGCCAGTCACAAGCTTCTGGGTGTACGTGCAAACACAAAACCCTGAAATTAAACAAGTAAATACACATAATGTGGCTTAGTCAGTGAATATAAGTTCATCCTTCATGGGAACAGAGAATGAAAACAATGTGGAGTTTTTGAAATAAACCAATGTATGGTTCTGGAAATGTTTATCTTTTTGTGCTTCTTCAGAGCTTCCTGAGAGTATGTGTCTCAACTTTGACTGTGGGGCTCAGATCAAGTTGGGCTTCGCTGCAGAGTTCTCCAATGTGCTCGTCATTTACACTTACATTGTTAAGAAACCCGAGGACATGTCCTTCTGCCAGGCTCACGTCACTGACTTCTCACAGGTCAGTATGTATATTTTTGAGTGGAGAATTTCTCATTATTGTTACTACTCTAACCAGAACCTGGGAAATTGGATGATTAAATCATGTGTTTGTCCATATTGTACTCTAGCATCTATTTCTTTTCCTTGCTGCAGGACATTGATGTGGATCCTAAAGAGATGAACAGAGAGACTCCAGAGGAGACGGGGATCTACTTCCTGTCCAGGAGCCTGCCACAGCACTGTCTTTACACCAGAGTCAGTGCACTGCAGAAACTCAAGGTACAAATACAGAAAGACTACTGTATGTGTTTATGAAAGGTTTTTCTATGTGCCCATGAGTTATAGAATTTTTCCATCCTTTTAAGGAAGCATTTCATCCTAATATTAAACCGGATTAAGAGTCTACAGTCAATGCATTGTGGTGCTTGCTGAAGAGCTGACTCAGCATGCTAACATCCTTTCAGTGCCAATGTTAACATGTTAATGCTTAGCAGGTACAATGTTTACTATGCTCACTACCATAGTTTAGTGTGTTAATGTGTGCTGGACAGCAAACACAAGTACATGTAAAAATACAAGTGCAGCTGATGCTGATGGATGTGTCATTAGTGCAGTAGATGTAGAGATATTTCAGTGTCGCAAGGAAAACATTAACTTGGTGATGGTGTGAGAGGAAAGTCAGGGATCCCCACAATCATAAGGATTTATCTCCTTGGCACCTTGAAGGTCTGTACAAATTTTTATGTCAGTTTTTTCGAAATTTTTTGAGATATTTCGGTATTACACAGGACAGAGAGCCACGATGTTACTGTGGTAAAAAAAAAGTGAACAAATGATCTACTCCTCATTCTTTTATTTGTGTTCAATCAACATAGGATATCTATTATTCTGTGATCGTGTATCGATCCTTGAAAACATTTGACTCAAGACAAGCAACTCTGAACAAGGGAAAGAAGAGAGATCCCATTGTGTTTCTTAATAGAACTGTTTCTCCTCTAACCCCATGTGCAATAGGAGGAGCTGGTCTTCACCGTGTGCCTTCAGGGCACCTTCACTGCCATGGATGATGGTCCCGTCCACTGGACCAAAAGCATCAACATTGGCAAGCCGCTGATCGCCCGACTGGACCTGCACCGGGCCATGCGGCGAAACAGCTGCCTGCAGACGTGCCTGATGCCCCACAGCCCCTCCCACAGCCCCTGTCACAGCCCCGGACCTGAACACCGTCTCCACCTCCATCACGGGCTGCATCAAACCCAGGACTTGAGCCGCCTGTCACCACAGCACCTCTACCTGGACGTCTACGAGCGTCTTCAGGGCGCGGTGGGCGGCTGTGGGGATCCCTGCTATGACAACCTCAGCCAGTCTCGCTATGAGCCTGCGCACGACTCAGCTGGCGGCCTGTCGAGCTCGCCGGGCAGGCTCAGCATCCCTATAGAGGCCTCTGATGACATCACTGAGCTGCAGACTGTGTTCATCAACAGTCTGCAGCTTCAGCAGCAGTAAAACATCTGCTGGATGTCATCGATAGTTCTCAGAATAGAAGCTTTAATTGTCCAGTGTATCTTTTTAGAATATTATATTCTTAAATTTATAAGCATTATTTGTCTCAACGAGCTGTACACTGACTTTTGTACTTTTACTTTTTTAAAGAGTTTGTAAATACATTTTTAGAAGAATGATAACTTCAGTAAAGTGTCATATTTACAGAAAGAGGGTTAATTGCTTCAATCATGTTTGTAGAGGCGTTAATTTACCAACGATTCTGTGACTTTTACCAAACAGAAAGCAAAGGTACTGAATGATAATTAGTCAAGTGGAGACATGTCAAAACTGGAATTGTTTGTTTATATTGAGTAATATTAGCCAAATGAGCACACATTAAAGGCACATTATATGGTGTGAAGCAATCTGCACACAAGGCCTGACTTGCCTTCACTGCAAGAAAACCATTGTTCGACCACATTGGTTCATGTAACTAGTCTAAATTTGCAGGCGCTCACTGTGCTCTACAGTTACTTTAAATATCTAAGGCTGTTAGCATATTTATTAATTGCATGAACCAAGAATTAGACTAAAAACCTCAACCTACTGAGAAAATTTCCACAAAGTTGGCACTCTTCTGTTTCTCTATCTTCTAGCTGTCCCCTCAGGATGGCAGTAGAAGGCCTCTTTCTTACTGTGCTTCCCCTCCACCAGCTCTGGACCTGCACCCAGTGTCTTCAGCTCTTCATATGTCCTTATTAAGCACAGGACTTCATTCTTGTCCGTCCGCTCCTCAGTGAACCGTGAAACTTTCCATAACAGTTCCGCTCAGTGACTTTCCTGCTAGGATTGAATGCAATGTTAATTTTATTATCCCTCACAAGTTCATGGTGCTACTTTTAGCCTGGCATAGTCCAATGCACACTTAATTGGCATTATTCTTAATTGACATCGAGGTCAATACCTGAATGTATAATGAATTTCATTCATTGCAGTCTATATAACTCAAGGGCACTATAAGAACCCCCTGGGCTGATGAGCACAGACTTAATGTGCTGCTCCACAGTCCTATCATGTATTCATATTCATGTGACAATGTGGCACATGCAGAATTGACCTCCTTACTTAAGAAACCATGAGTCCTGTTCCACGATGTCCCAGAGAGAACCACCCAAAGCCTGCAGAAAACTACACAGTTCAACAGTTCAGCTCTCTTTTGCATTCATGCAGTGTTTATTCAAAGATTAGTTAGATCAGATGAAGGATTATTTGTTAGAGGAACAACTTACTAAGAAATGCAGAAGGAAAGAGATGAAAGGGGAATTGAGCAATAGAAAACATAATGTAGTTTAATTTTCATGTAACAGTGAAATGTTCTAATATGGAAACAGACAAATGAGAACACCTAGTCCATTGAAAAACAAAATGATTACAGATAAGATTGATCCCAAGGAGCTTGTGAGATGTAGTAAGAACTGTGTGTGCTTGTGTGAATATTCTACAAATAGCAACAGTGCATTCTACACTTTTTCGCCTGTACATCCATGATGCAATACCTGAGAGTGTTTGACTCTAAATATTGCTCATGAGGGTTGTTTCTCGGGGTGGAAAGCTACTGCTCCAGCAGAAGTGCTCTTAACTGAGTTACTTCAGTAGATGTGATTATTTTTGTTGAAATCTGCTAAATTGGCTCTTTTGAAATCTACTCTGTAATTTTCGTATCTAAATTTACTTAAAACAGAATATCTGGTTTGAGAATCTGCTCAAAAACAGTACTTGTAGTTACTTTCACTCATGCTTGTTTTCTTGAGGGCAGGCATCTCCCGTGACCTTCAGCTGCCAGGTCGTCTCACATAACATAGGGCACCTTGCAGAAACCACTCCGGTCAGGACAGTTGACGTATTTTATTATCAGAGAACACACACACAGAGCAACATTTAGCTTTTTAGTGCACAGTAGTGTTTATTTCATCATGTCGTGCGCATGCACAGCCCTGCAGGACAGAACACTGCAGCACAGCACCGAGACATGAACCCTGTCTGACTGAATAATGGATGGAGTCAGCCACCCACAGGCTGCATGGTGATATCATGGCTGCGTCACTTGTGCAGCTGAGGGAGGGGGGGGAGGGCTTCTTGGACGATGCAGCAGGCAGAGAGAGGAGAGGGAACGAGTGAGAGACCTGCCTGCAGAGAGGACAGAGGGATAAGAATAATCATGCCATCCTCCTGGAAGCAGCTCTTTTTCCAGATCCTCCTGCTTCTCATCTCCTGCAGACACATCAATACAAGTAATTTACTATTTGGGTTGAATTGTGACTGTGTGTGGTTGTGTTGAAACCTTGTGTTAAAACCTCAAGGAGTACAAAATGTCATAGGATTTCCACACCATCATGTACTAGTGTATCTATTATATTTTGGTTTGACATTGCCATTAGTCAGTATTGTTATCTTATATTCTCGTTAGGGTGGAAAATACAGAATTTGTGTCATCACGGGACACTGAAACTCTACATTAAAAACAGAGCAATTGCTTATGTAAGGATTCAAAATGAATACTGGTAGGAAAAAGTAGCTGTGATCAATGATATCACAGGAATTATCTTTTAGGCAAACTGACAATTCATCTAAAAGCATTATGTTTTATACTTGCCCCACGTGTACTGTTGCCTCTGGCTGTATCCAGTTACCCTTTATGTAATATGTCAAGAATCATTTTTGGGTTTTTTTTATGAATTTTAAAAGATTCGTTGATCATTTCCACAGGTTTCAGGAAATTAATAGTTGTATTTTATATACTATAATATCGCTGCAAGGACTTTCTGAGATCATATGTTGTCATCTTCTATATTTGATTGCCCTTGAAATATTTATATATGTATCTATTTTAATTTTGTGTTTTAGCTTGTATCTATTCTATCTTTATCATTATCACTCAACGATAACTTCAAGCTGCATCTCTTTGTATGGGAAGCGCTGTTTGAATGTAATCATACATATCAAGTTCACAGAATCAATATAGCATTCACTTAGTACAACCTACTGATCATGTTTCAACACTCTGCTAAACATCCTGAACTTAAGAACCACATCTGAACACCCTTACACCCCCGTGGTGAGACCTCCCAGCAACCACACAACAATGCCTTTAGTAATTATTATCACACTTTTTTCAATAAAGTATAGCCTGTTCTTAACTAAAATACTGTCACTTAGTGTTGCATTTGATTTATTTAATCATACATGTTTGTATGTGTTTATTTATGATCTGTTTCCCTGTCAGAGACACCTGGTTCAACGCCCCCCCCACTGCTTCCCAACACCCCCCTGCCAACAGACGTAAGAAGCATTGTTCTGAAAGGTAACTGTTTTCAAATATCACTCCAGTCAGCTATATCTTACATATGATTTGTCACTATATTGTATCATCATCTGTAGTTTAGCTTTTTGATGAGGTCATTGTTTTACCTGTGAAAGGTAGCAATATAGCAGAGATGTGAACATGAATGATCTGAATGATTTGGTGCCTGATTTTCTATTGTATTTAAGATAAGATAAGATAGAATAAAAGAATTAACAATTTAAACAAGGCTACAATTTATTAACAAATTAACAAGAGAAATATGAGGACAATATAAACACTGACAGATACAGTTGAAAAGATTTGGTGAAATGAACTAAAATATTGCCCAGTGGAATGACATTGCTGGTGACATTACAGTGCAGTTGTTTTCAGTTTTGGTGTGTGGTCTATTTGGAGCAGTGCTGGTTGTACAGTCTGACAGTTGCAGGAAGGAAAGACCTGCGATATCGCTCCTTCACACACTTCGGGTGAAGCAGTCTATCGCTGAAGGAGCTCTCCAGAGCTGTTAACGTGTCCTGCAAGGGGTGGGAGTCGTTCTCCAACATGGATGACAGCTTGGCCATCATCCTCCTCTCTCCCACCACCTCCAAAGTCCTGTGTTAGTTCTCTGTACATTTGAAATTCTTCTCCAACTCTCCACACAGGTGAAAGCCACACTGAGAAAGTTGAACTATTGAACCCTGTCACATTGACACTGGAATGCACCTGGACCCGTAATCAGAACCAACTACGAAACATAACTGGGTACTGGAGAAAAGATGAGGATGAAATTGAGAACAGCCAAATCACAGTACAGTTAGAGAACGGGCAGTATAATCTCAAACGAGTGTGAGTACTTCATGTGTTCATTATTCCAGCCATTATCTTCAGAAAATGCATTTTTATCTGAATATTTCTGTCTTGGTAGGTTCTGTATGCTCCCATCAGCTGTATGACCTGTTGTCATATGATTTAAAATCATGCATATGTGCATCACGATTTAGCAAAAAATTCAATAATTTGCATATATAATTATATCATATACAACTTGTATTTTAAGTATACACTCTAATATTCAGTAGCTTTAGAACTTCAGACCTTTATCATTCTGTACAAACAAATACAGACTCTATTTCAGCTAAAGCATAATTAGTTATGACCAACTACTTTTGTTTACTTAGAAATCAACTTTTTGTGGCAAAATAGTCATGTTTTGATGAAAGAATCACATTTTACACACAGATTCACTCTAATATGTTTTGCTTTAAAATCTATTTTTGCTTTACAGGTTCAACATTGTCAGTGAAGAAAACCTTGGAAATTACTCGTGCGTGTTTGGAAAGGAAGCAAAAATAGACTTTGTTTTGGCAGGTACAGATTCTTTCCTGAGTTACATTACACATACATTTGTATTGTTATCAGCTAAGCCTCTGCTTCTTACTCATATTAAATGTCAATATTTACACTGAATGACTATGTTTGAAGGTTACAAAATCTAGCCTATCTGTTGTTTCCTTGTTGTCCACCAGCTCCACAGATTGGTGATGTGCGAGATAAGCCGATAGTCAGCTATGTGGGCGACTCTGCTGTGATTGCATGTAAAATGGAGGACACCAAACCGATGCCCAACACCTGGAACTGGTATAGAGCAAATGGTACGGACAAGGTGGGTGAGCGATTCTTTATGAGCTGAGCCTCCTTTATGTGGTTTTAAGTGGGATTTGTGTCACTGGTTAATTTTAAATTGACACTCATTCAACATATGCTTTGTTTTGGAATTGGAATTGGTAATTTAAAGTATAAATGTTTTGATTTGGCATGTTTGGTTAAAGTCCCTGCACACTCAGGAGTTTTTGTGCTTCATATAGATCCAGGCTTCTTTAAAACTGCTGACATATTCAGAGTTTATTTTCAAATGTCATTGATTGAGCTTAAAAGCAATATCACATACATTTTGAGAATATGTAATCTATTACAATCAAAATATTTTCACCAAACAAAGCGTAATAACCACCACTTAATAATTGTCCCATGAGCAGCCTCTTTCTTTATGGACATGTTTCATTTCTCACTCGATTTTTGGAAGATGTGATTTTTTTACTCTTAATTTACAGTGGTGTCATCAAAAGCAAAGCATTTGCTAGTTTTTCAGTCTTGACTCTCCTCGCTTCCTGTTTTTGAGTATCATGCATTGACTTCTCACACCACACCACCTTCGTCACCTCTGTCAGAGAGGAAGTGGGCTTTTTTTTCTTTCTAGCATCACTGTAAACCTCAACTTCTGGTGTTTACACATATTCTTTGGTTTGTGAGTTGTATCTTAAAAAGTACTTTACTAACCACTCATACTGTGCAAGCAATGTTACTTCACTGAGCTTGTCCTAGCAGTAATGCGTAACATGCTGTCAACATGTGCTTTCAATCGATTTTCAAAAGCCCCACATGTTGTATTTTGGTTTCTACTGTGTTTCACAAACCTGAAAGTATTTTCTTAAGCATAAACCCTTGAAAACACGAAAGAGACACAATCTGATGAGCAATGACGTTTGAACACAGTTATGGTCTCTGACCTGTTGGACTGATGTTTGTCCCAGGAGCAGATTTTCACTGCTGCCGAGCCTCACCGATATGAAATCAAAAACGACGAGAGGAAGACCAAACTGCTGGTGCAAAACCTGACGGATGCAGACTCTGGCTTGTATTACTGCGGTGCCGTGTATGCCATCGGCACCACCATGGGCCGTGTGGAGCTGAAGGTCAGATGTAGAAAGTGACTGTGCTTAAGAATAATTCTGAATATTTCTAGCTTCTGTTAATTTTTTTTACCTCTAGTCCACGACATATCACAGGGAAATATTGCACTTTTCACGACAATTATTAACAGTCTAGTGACTCTTTGGAGGGGCCTCAACCCTAAACCCACTGAACTAAACTACCTAACTGTATATAAAGTAGTTAGAATCAGCTCCACCAGCTACAACAGTAAATGCTGCTTATGCACTGATGCATCAATGATCTTATATATAATAATAAGACAGAACATTACTTCTCTACTTCTACTTAAGTACGGTTTGAATGCAGGAGTTTTACTTGTAATGAAGTACTTTTACATTGCTGAACTGTCACCTTTACTTGAAGGTTATCTCCTTCTATGAGCCTCTGAAGCCCTTCATAGCCATCGTGGTCGAAGTGATCATCCTGGTTGCCGCCATCCTGCTCTACGAGAGAAGTCAGTCCAAGAAAAACCACACGACAGAAAATGGGCCGAATGACCAAACTAACACACTGTGAGTATTAAGGGAATGGTGCTAATTCTCTGAAGATATTTTTTAAAAGTTTGATGTATGTGTTTACTGTATATGTGTGGTTATTTATGATGTCCATTTTTGCTCCCTCATCAGGACACAAGGAGAAAATAATGGATCAGAGGGAAGTTCTTCAATGAGACAACGGAAAGTTTAAAGACTGCAATTACTTAAATCCAACAGATCTCCTTTAAAACTGTGATGTATTTTGCTTATTTTCAAATATGAACAATGGAGCTTAGAAGCAATATCTCGCCTACTATTTTTAGAATATTTTCACTAAAAAATTGCAATAACCACCAGTAAATAGTTTTTCCTTGATTTGTACACCTCTTTTAGGTATGAATTTAATTTTTCACTTTATTTCATGTCACTGGAAGATATGATTTTTATTTTAAATTGACAGTGGTGTCATGATGTCTACTGTAGCAAAGCATTTACCTGTCACTTCCTGTGGAAACACTGACACACATGACAAAGCCTTCGGTCAAAAATGGAGCGCATTTTCTTCTTTTTGGCTACAACTTAAACCTCAACTCCTCTTTACCTCTGTCATCTATCCATTATGGTTTTGTGATCCGTGCCTTACACTCCTTCGAAGCACTTCATTTTGTGCTTGCAACAACCTTTAGTCACTTTTCAGAGTTTGCCCTTGCAGTAATGTGTGCCTAACTTACTGAATATTACCTTAATAATGTGTATGTCAGAATATATCATCAAACACTATATGCAGATGCTTGTTTGTCCTTATGTTGTTAATGTATAAGTAGATGGTCACAAAGATTATATTGTCTCCTCACTTCAACTTCAACTGTCTTTAGTTGTCAACCTGCACTTAGCCTAAGAGGTGAGCCACTGTATATGTATACAATCAAATTAAAACTATACAAGTCACCGTCATGGTCTTTGTTTCAGTAACTTCCTGTAATGAGTATAAACTTGCATTAGAAACACTGTGCTATCTGATATGGACAGCTAGTTTAATGCAGAATGGTAGAGACCTTACAGCGATGTCACTTGAGTCAACGTTGCCTGAGGCTCAAAACTACAAGTTTGAAACTGAAAAATATCGGAAGATTCATTCTACTTGTGGGTAAAGTAGGTGCCAGAGTTGACAAGGAAGAGGAATATGTGGAAAAAAAGGCTGATATCTCTGGTTCTGCTGCAATGATTTTGATACTTTCTTCCATTGTGAGTCTCAGTGTTGCAGTGCTGAATCTGGATAATGTTCATTTACAGGAAAGTTGGTGTATGGGTAAAAAGATGTCTTAAAAATGTTAAATTTTTAGTAGTACGCACTGAAACACACAAGAGTGTCAACTTGAAAGGCATAGTTTTATTTTTGCATAAATACTGTCTGCACAATATTAATCAGATGTGGATACAGTATTTTGTCAGTCCTTTGTTTAGTTTTCTAACTCATGTTTAACACAGCTAAACATAGATATTTCTGAACATTACATTTTATACAAAACTTTCTCATATCTGCCATGTTGAGTTCTTTAAAAGCGTGATCTCTTGTTTTCTTGTACCTTTCAATGCCTTGGAGACTTGAGAGAATCTCCGCTAAGACAAGGAAGCACAGACAGAAACCTGAAGAACTCTACGGCTGGTTCATGAGGAACTGAACAAGAAGCTTGATGACGCCATCGTTCAGACCCACCACCTCTCCATCCTGCACACTCTCGTACAGTCGCAGGCTCTCTGTGCCCCACAGGAGGTTTTTCCTGGGGTTGTTGGCGTCCGTCTCCACAGAGAGGGCCACTGTGTTGAGCTGGTAGCAGAAGAAGGAGAAGAAATGGCCGTCTGTGATCACAGCCTGGGACACGAAAGGCCTGGTGACGTCCTCGTGGTTCCAGAAACCTATAGGGGGTGAGAGGGAAGTATGACCACCAGCTATTTCTTCTCTCTTAAGTTCCCTTTAACATTGCTTAAATATAAACATGATTTTGAGCAACTGCTATGTTGAACACATAATAGTTGTTGTTATGACCTCAAAAAATGACAAAAGCATATTTCCTGTTTAGAGCACACCTGGTATTTATAAGCTGTTGTTTCTTTACACCTCTACCTCTTGATGATGACTTTAAAGTAAAGTAGAAAAGTTTGAAAGAGCAAGTATGCAAATACATGTAGGACACAGTTGTCCGCAATACAAGGGAAAAAAAATAAATGTAAACTCTGCTGTAGTAAGAGATGCATCTGATGTCTCCTTCCTGAGTTGATAACTCACCTTGGTACATGGCCTGAGCTCCCGTCCAGGCAAAGAGGCTGGCGAGTCCATTGGCTCTGAGGAAGACCTCCACCTGATCAGACTGCTGCCGCCGAGACATCCGGTCTCTGTGGTATTGGTCAGGCACCAGGTGGAACTGGGTGTGACCATAACATGCTGGGTCTGGTAGCTTGGCACCTATTCGTGGGACCAAGACCAAGAGGACAGTGGATGTAAGGTGAGCACTGCTGAAAGAGGAGGGAATCATGAATGATGCTCCTCATTTTTTCCAGGATGATAACGCGACAACTTTTCCATAGAGTTGATATATTGGTCAATATTTATATTTAATACATTTTCAATTGATGCCAAATCCTGAAAGATGTTCTATGTAACCAATGACGATGAACGGTCTTTGCCAGAAAAGGTTAGAGCTGCAACAATTATGAAATAAATCAGTAAACTATTTTGACTATTGTTTAAGCAGATTGTCAAAAATGCCAAATATTTCATAGTTTCAGCTTTTAAGCATTACTAATTTACAGAAATGGAAAAGCACTTAACTTGGGAAAACAAAATGTCTACAGAAAGCCTCAGTTGTTTGTATCATTGCACTATGTTAGACCAATGAAAATGCTTAATACACAAAACCAGGTCTCCAGGAATGGCATCTAACCATCTGAGACTATGATTTGGAGAAAATGACAGTACTACAAATTAGACTTTGTGCATATAACTGACTGAACAGCTGCATGTTGGTGACCCCTAGTGACAGTGAGAGGTAACTGAATAATTCAACGAATCATTTTGAGTAGATGGGCGGCTATAGCTCAGGAGGTAGAGCAGTTGTCAACCAGTCAGAAGGTTGGTGGTTCAAACCCTGGCTCCTGCAGCCTATGTGTCGAAGTGTCCTTGGGCAAGATACTGAACCCTTAATTCCCCCAGTGGCTGTTCCATTGGTATGTCAATGTACGTCGCTTTGGATAAAAGCGTCTGCTAAATAAAATTGTAGAATTGTAGAATTGTAGATGTGACTGGTCTGTTGCTGTGGTGTTACCTGTAAAGATATGGTTGTCGTACTGTCTTCTGAACAGAGGCATCAGGTTGGGAGCCAACGTGACCTCTGGAACTTTAGCCTCATAGGAGGCCTCCAGTGGGGTGAACTGAGAGAAATCAAAATGACAGGAAGTGATTAGAACACAATCACATGAACGGCTGATATTAAATGGACTAAAACTATTATGACAATTTTCAGTGTCTGATATGAAATGCAGCACCAAAGTTGGTCAAGTTCAAGTTTTGTAACACTTTAATATTCAATCATTCCTGTCCTTAAATGCTGTAACACTTGAGACACTTTTGCTCCAGTTTGGCAGGTTGTCATGTGTGATTCCCACCTGTGGCAGTTGTTGATTTATCCTAATCTGACATTGTGGACGGTCATCAATCTGGAACCTGGTTGGCTCTTGTTTGCCTCTTCGGTGACCCTTCGGGATGATTCTCTGTCCTCTCCTCCAATAAAAGTTTACCTGGGGATTAATATCTGATGGACAAACACAAACAATATGACCTATAAAAACTGATCGATTGGTAAGTAGTTGGTATGTAACTTTCGGTTGATAGACTAGTCAATTAAGTGAGTAATAACTTCCGCACCAAAGTGAAATGAACTATGAATACTTCTACTTTCCCAATCATGACCACATTGCTAAGAACTGATTATCAAAATGATGTGAGTTGATGTTTTCCAAACCAATAACAATCATGTGATATTTTTGTGGCCGTGTCAAAATAATGTCAGGAACGTGCTTTAATCTGATCTGTGCCTAGTTTCCTGGTCCATATATCTAACCTTTATGCAGCCTATGTATCTGACTAACCAGCCACATTACATTACAACAGTAATTTAAATGTACTTTTAGAATGGTAGGTGGTCTGGAAGGTATGGCTTCAAAGTGCCAAAGTGGATGACAAGGCAGCTAAATTCACTACAGTTTGACTGGTGCCAGATCAAGCATCCGTACCCAGACTGGAGAGGAGAAACAGTGGGTTGTATT
This sequence comes from Centropyge bicolor, assembly GCA_037975185.1. Taxonomy (NCBI): domain Eukaryota; kingdom Metazoa; phylum Chordata; class Actinopteri; family Pomacanthidae; genus Centropyge; species Centropyge bicolor. The sequence continues at coordinate 7,959,760 of JBBMOC010000020.1, read as the reverse complement.
TGGCCAGACTGTGGGTGAGTTCAGTCACCAAGTTTCTCAGAAAGGGTCCAACCATCTGCTCCTGTTCTCTGTACAGGAAAGGTTTGCGTTTCTTCAGGAGCCAGTGCTCCTGTAAAATCACACGACTGACCAAGGAGCGGATGTCCGCGAACGCATCATCTTCAATCCCCGGCACCGCAGTTCGAGCTGCGGCCGGAGGCGACCCCTCCTCCCCGGCGGTCTCCCCCAGGACCGGGCCGAACTTGTCGGGCAGACCCGGGATGTATGCGGTCTTGGTAAAGTGCTGATAAAATGTGTCTGCGTTCCGTGCGAAAGTCTGAGGGTAGACCACAAATTTCATGCGCTGGATCTGAGTGATGAGGGAGAGCTTCTTCTCCACAGAGGAGGCGCAGATCCTCTGGACCTGCTCCTCCACCTGCCGACGTCGGGCAGATTTGCTTTTAGCCGTGAGGGAGGGGACGATGGGCGGATAAGAGGCCTCCCGGACCGCCGCCTCGCTGTGGACAAGCTTCTGGTTCCTAAACACAGGCAGGTTTTTTGGGAACAGCAAGGGCAGCCGTGTGCGGGCCGCCATGTTTCCACTATGACGTCAAGTTCTTCTTCCGGTCCGTTGACATATGAACAAGCAGCTTCCTACAACATCGCCCTCTGCTGTACGAAAAACCATAAGAAAATTTGTTATAATAATTTTTGACTATGTTTCAGTTGTCTGCAGATCTGCATCTGTGTCGGAACTGTGAAATTACTAGTTTCACTACTACTAGTTTAATTCAGTTTAATATATTGCATGAATTTATATTATATAGATTATGTTGGCATCATAGTTAGCATCGGACAACGTTGATGCTCTTGAAGTGACCCTTGTATCCAGTAAACGAAGCCTCCTTTGGGTGCACCCGAAAATGTCGGAAATTTGATTTGAGCACAAAATGATCGATTATTGATAATAGGAGTTAGAGAACCTAAATGTGCGCTGTTGTGTCTGAGATTTTTTGACTGTGAGCAATAAAGGTAAGCAATTAAGGGTCGACGTTTTTGACCACTGAATTTCGATATACTCGATTTTCGTAACTGGGACGCGTTTTTAAGCTTGAGCCCAACATTTTTAATCAAGTCACCCCTTTATGAAATGTTTTCAGATAAAACAACAACTTAATACTAATAAGGAAAGTATGAAATTTCTCAGTAGCTGACTGAAAAAATAGAAAGTCATTCATAAGACATGTTTCAGACAGGCAACGTTAACGCTATACGGGGTTACGTGAAGGCAACACCAACGTGAGTCGCAGATGTTTCGTCTGTGAAGAAGATCTGTCTTAAATATTTACTTAGAAAAACTATCTAAAAGCTATTAGCTGCTCGTTTTCTAGCTATGTATTTTCGTCAAGTTTTGCAACTCGCCGGGACCAGAACGTCTCATCTCAGCTGTTTGCGTCGTGTTTGTCGAGCCGAGGTAGCTTCTCTAAAAACAAACCAGCTTGTTTTCTTCCTCATAACCTTTTTCTTTTCGTTAGCTACAGCTGATCATGTTGACAACATCTGTCCTAGCAGCCCTGGTGGTGGCTGTGGGAAAGCGACAGGGCAAGAGGTTTGGTTCATTGTGCCCCTCATATGCTGTTTTGATATGTTTGTGTTTATGCTAGTAGCAGCGGTTAAGAGGTCAAACTTTTATCTCCTCTCTGACATGTGTCTCATTGACCCACAGAGATCACTGTGCACCAGAAGTGATGAGGTGAAGCTGGCAAAGGAGGCCAGCAAGAAGTATGGCTCCCCGGCTCCCACCATCTTCTCCAAAGTGATTGACAAAAGCATCCCTGCAGATATTATTTATGAAGATGAGAAGGTAAACAGCCAAAGTCTTCACAACATGTTGGGCTTATCACATGTAGCCACTTCCACGTGGAGTCCAGAGATAGATTATCATATCCTTTTTGAAGTGAAGATAGAGAAATTTAAAGTACAGTTGTGCAATTCAACAGTTCATATGTTGTGTGTGTGTGTGTGTGTTTATCAGTGCTTGGCTTTCAGAGATATCAGCCCACAGGCCCCAGTTCATTTCCTGGTTATTCCAAGGCTCCCTATTCCCAGAATAAGTGAGGCCAAAGATGATGATGCTGAAGTAAGTTCATTAATACATTTTCTAATCACAGCAGATCCTTATTCTAAACCATGGGCTTAATGCTGCTATGACACTTAACCACATTTTTGAGAAGGTTTCATACAAGTTTTTGGCTGCAGGGATCTGCTCCCATTTAGCCACAGGAGAATTGTTGAGGTCAGACAGTGATGTTGCGTGATAAGGTCTGGCCAATTCTGGCCAAATCTGGTGGATGGGGTCGATATCAGGACTCAGTGCTGGTATTTCTTCAAGGACTTTGTCACCACAAAGTTGGAAGCACACCATAGTCTACACTGTAATTGTAAGTTTCCCTTAAATTAAGCTAAGGGGCCTTGACCAAACCATTAAGAATATGGCTCCACACAAGTAGTAGTATGTGTGTGGACAAGTATGTTAGTGATGTGTATTTGCAAGATTTCTTGTTCACATAACTTAAAAATCCTCAAACAAATACTATGAGGACATTCAAACACCACACAAATGCAGGAACAGTAGTTGTGACAATCAGGCCAATTTGCAATTTGCAAATCATCTATTCTGTCCAAACTTTTTTTGGAGTTGAGGGTGTACATACAGCAATAAGTGATAGAGATAAAGGATATAGTCTGACCACCTCTGCTGCAACCACCAGGGATTTTGTCCAACCTGGGTTCTTTGCTGCAAAATCTGCTCCATGTCCTGTCATACTCCACATTTAATCTTTGAAAAGCCACCATTGCTACATCACCAGCTCAGTTACCATCTTTTTTTTTCAACTTTCAGCTCTTAGGACATTTGTTGGTTGTTGCCAAAAATGTGGCAAAACAAGAATCTCTAAATGAGGGATACAGAGTGGGTAAGTTACTGGATTTAGTTGGTAACAGTTATGGACTTCAAGTCATTTCACATGTATGCAAAAATACAGGCTGTTTGTTTTCTTGCACATTGAATTCTGGGTATGTTCTGTGCTCTGCAGTGATTAACGATGGGAAGCATGGTGCTCAGTCCGTTTACCACCTTCACATCCATGTCCTGGGAGGAAGACAGATGAGGTGGCCACCAGGATAAACGTTTATTATGTTTGTTTTGTCTTTTTCTCTCACTCTACTTGTGTTTAATCCCAAGAGCGTGACATGATATATAGTGGGTGTAGTTCATCCAAAAGTCCACATCCTCATCCCTCTTCCATACAAAAACTCACTTAACCATGCGGAATGTGACTTGTAAATATGTTGATCCTGACAAATGTAAAAATTAAATGTAAAGACATTATGTTTGCATTATGCTGCAAATAAAAACACTATTTCTTATAAGAAAAAGCTGGAAACTCAACTCATTTCTTTAATCTGACATTGTCTAGCAGATTCACTGTCACCAGTTAACAAATACAATGAGAAGTATTATCTGGACAGCAAGAGGAATTTTCTCTTTGGGTTTCATTGGTATCTTTTTTCTTTTTACGTCTTATTTTACACATTTTGCATTGCATTTTCAACTCAAATTTTCAAGTGAAAAAATAGAATGAATTTCACACTGACCACTTACGCTTTTAGAGACAATGTTTTTTTGTCATGGACAGAATGGGAACAAAATAACAAAACAGCTGAACCACATGACAATCGCCACATCAATAATTGCTTAAAACATCCTTAAAATTAGACAAACCTTAAATGTCAATTTGAATGATCAAACATACCGTGGAATAAAAATGTGAATGTTTAACAAATAATTTCTGTGGGCTGAAAAAGTAGGTGGAATACACTTTATGTGGAATACTAATACTAAATATATTTATTATTCGGTACATTTTTTGCTAATAGTTTCATCAATATTTAAAGTAAATTAAATGTATTTACTTTGGAAAAGAACCATGTTTTAAGGCACGCAGCAGGATATTTTTTTTTACAACACATTAAACACATTAAAAAGTAGAGTCTAGTTTTCCCACTATGACTGTTTGTAGCTGGTGCTGATGACGTCCCCTCACTAATCATTCATAACCTCCACAGACGGCATGTGCCCACATATTAACAGTGAGGCTTGGAGTCAGGTGTCGGGGACACATGTGGTGTGACTGGGTGGTGTGATTCAGTGACCGTGCTCCCTATTAGTAAGGTAACTATGGGTCATTTGAGGACTGGAGGTGGGGTGGGGTTTGAACTTTCCCTTATATTTACTTAAAAAACAACTTTAACCTTCATCATTGCTATCGGACAGATGCAGTTATGAGATCTACATAGCTCAGCAGAAGAGAGGAGGCCTGCATGAATGGCACAAAAAGCGGACTTTTAAAACTTCCATCTTGCCCCCCAGTAAAAATCTTTGCCCCTCACTGATTTTCCTTGTGCACTTTATACCAATCATTGATGGTTAGAAGTAAATAGAGATGTGGAAGAATTAAGTGATTTCTTCATGTGCCAATCTGGTAGAAAAATGTCAGAGTTGCATAAGTTTTGTTCAACTATTGATAACTTTTCCTTGTGGGTCAAAGTCTTATCTCTCCTCAAAACCTGAGAGAACTTATCTAGGTTTATCATTTCTCTCTGACAGGCCTCGTCATGCATATCTGATAGTGATTGTTGCTTTGGGATAATAGGTGTCTCTTTAAACCCCCGGCCCCTGTCTGCTCAAGCTCCTTCAGTCTTTAAACTGTTAACTGTTTTGGACTGTCACCAATGCCAACACTTGTCAGCCAGTATAATTACTATAAACAAAGCAGGTTGAGCTGCTGACTTTGTGTGTCATGCTCCAGGAGCTTCTTCACCTCCAGGAGCCATAACCTTTGTTTAAGGTTGTCGGTGGATCTTTAACAGACTCGTACAGCCTCAGCAGCAGGTGTTGGAACGATTGCGCAAGTCTCTATTAATCTGGACGAGGTGTGAGTGTAGGGGAACTTGGTATGTGTTCATGTACGTTCCTATAGGCTGACATTTTCTTCAGGGGGCAACAGTCAGAGCACCTACATCGGGCAAAGGTTGTCTGTCCTGCAACTGACAGCTGCTTCTCAAGTCAGTCAGCTCTGTTCCAGGAGAAGGTAGATACCATTTATGTTATATTATATATATATGTGTTGTGTGTCTTTTGTTGTCATTAATTGCTATGGGGACTGCATGTCTTGTCTGAGGGTTTGCACACAGAAAGTTTTTGTTCATTGACATGTTACAGCTCTTTTTTTTTTTGTTGCTTCAGCTGAATTTTTTAAATCGCAGGATATGAAAATGAAATTCCCAGTTTAATGTAAGCCTTTAAAACTGAGACATCACCCTGCACTTTTCCCCACTTTTGGAGTCTTTACATGCTGACAGAAGCAAACTGTACTCACCAGGCTGCCTCTGGGGATGTGTGGTAAATATGTCTGAGACAAGCACATGACTAGAGAGATGGATACAACCCCCATTTGATGTGAGCAGGCTCCTTGACTTTTATTGTTTGGTCAACAGAGTTCCACTGCAAACCACCCCCGGTCCTTCTCCTCCCATAATGATTGGCTCAATTTAAAAGCTTAACAAAGAGCTGCAAGCATGAGTTGTTTTCTCCTGGATGTCATCTTTACATGCTGAAATGAAATATCTGTAACTACTCAGGATTTTCAGTTTTTCCTGTTGGACTTCCACTACTTGTTTTTACTAGAAGATTCAACTTAAAGCACAGGTTTTTTTTTAAAAGGTAACATGTCCTTTCTGGGTAATGTACAATCCAATTAATGAGAATGAAGCTACTTTCTGTGCATTATAGAGTGCTTTAGCTGATAATTGTATAATCCAGAGCAAAGGCTTTTGCTCCTTCATATTGCCACACTGTAGTTTTGTAAGTCATATAAACTTTGGTCCAGACAAGTTTTGACCAAAGTTATCTTAAAAACCTTAAGTCAAACTGAGAGTGCTGGGTTGACAGGATGTTGTTTTATCTCTACAGACGTGTTGAATTGATTTGTGACTTTTATCAGTGTAGTAGTTTAAAGGTACAACTTGTGGCCATAATTTGACACAGTATTTGAATCATTTCTACTGTAGCAAAGTATCCACACTAGGTGGCATTATTTCACTGTCTGCAGTACATATAGAAGAGAAGAGGAAGACATCAGGCCATGCTCTTGTCTTGTCTTTTTCACAATATTTACATTTTATTTGATATGTGAATTAAGTAGTGATAGCTGAGATGCAGTGTATTCTGTTTCCAAGTGTGAAAATCTGGCTCAGAGTTGCTGACAATGTGGGACAAAGTGTAAACTAGTCCACTCCTGCGGATGTCTCAATGCCTTCTGGCACTCGATTCAAAGTTTCAACATTTAGATGACTGCTGGCCCTGATTACGACGTGATTACGACGTGACCTGTTGCAATGACTTTGTTGAATGTCAGTCTTGTATAAATGGGCTGTTTCACAATAGATAATCTTATCTGTGTGGAGGACCCTCGGCGGAGGACATCTGAATTAGTCTCATGCTAATTTTAATTTAAGATCTCTGTTATTGCAGCTAATACAAGATGAGCCTTCAAGAAGATACGATTAAGAGCAATGGTGTTGCAGTCATGGATGATAATAGCGAGAGGTATGTAAAATGATGCATGTCCCAAAATTGAAAACAAATCTTCATCTGTCTTCAAGATGATTATCAAGTAGATTTGATATAATGATTTGATTTACACTTTGGATCTAATAATGATGTTTATCCATATTTGGATATTTGCTCATTCATTCCCTCTCAATGGCTTTCACAGCATCCTGAGCAAAGAGGCACAGACTCTGTCAGACTTCACCGACTTAAATATCCACTCCACTCTCATCCCCAACGGAGAAGCCACCACAGCTGAGCTCAATACAGCATCAGCTTCAGAGAACCAGGAGACTAATTCTTCCACTAACACTGAGACATTGGCTCAAGCTGCCAAATCTCCTGAGCTGGAGGTGGCTACTGAAGAACCTTCACTAGGTAAGAGTTGGAAATATTTTCCAACCAATAACACAAAATGCTTATTGCTTGGGGGTTTTCTTAATGTAGAGCACAGTGGGTGCCGATGGCTCATAGCATCCTGAACAAATCTGTGGGTTTGTGAGACTAACAAGGCAGGAAGTAAGAGGAAAAGAAGCGTATTGCTGCTACACAAATTGTCATTATTTTTTTATTGAGAAATTCTCAATAGTTTTACGTCTTCCGGCCCTTAAAAACTATTCAAATTATCCAAACTGAGGAGACAGCACCACATGCAGAAACATGAAATGATGACTGAGATCCCTCTGGCAGGCTCTTCCAGAAGTTCAAGTTTCTTTTGAGGTAACATGAAACCTGTGTGATGAAGCTAAAATTGGAGAGATACTATCTGTTCGGTGCCAGCACAACTCCCGCGGCAGGATTCTGCTGAAGCTTCAGATGTGGTATATCCTCAAATGACACCAACTTACAGATAAGTGCAGTCATTTAAGCCAGTGAGGATGGAATGTTATGACTTGGGCAAAAAAAAAAACCCCATTGTGAAATCTATCTGTCATTTATATCTTCCGTTCTTAGCTGCAGGTTTGTCATTGAAATTGACCATTATTTTTCACTCATTGTCACTTGGTATTGATTGTTTTTTGACATGCGGAAACATAAATAACAGCAACAACAACAACAGAAATTTCTGTGTCTCATGCAAGCAATATGTACTTGTGGATAGTATAACCAAGGAAGGTGAAAATGGGCCAAAGGGCAAAATAGGATTATATTGGTTTATGCAGGGGAGGGAGACAAGTTCAGGAAACATATGATCTAACCATTTTAATGTGGCGTCTAAAGAGCCTTGTAGGCATTTTAGATGCTGTAAAGAAGCTATTGAGTTAAACTCACATGATTGACTGCATCAAATTTGCCCCAGGGTCGAAACAAAAAAAAAAAGTTGTTTGCACAACTTTGTGAATCAATTGACAGAAATATTTGACCGACGTTACAACACTCAGCTCTGTGAGGCTGTTTTTAAAAAAAACCCTCGAAGGCTGGAATTACACTTGACCTTTAAGTGATGCAAACCTGTAAAGCCACAAACCTGTGAAACCATGAAGCATGAAACGTCGCCTGAGGTCACAGGGCCATAACAAAAGATCAAACACTTAAGGGCTTAAGTTTTGAGAGCGTGCTGACAGCAAAGTAAATCTGACCTTTGACTTTTTCCAGGAGAGCAAACAAATCAAAAGGACGAAATAAAAGAATGAATAACGTCCTGGAGGTTTGATGAAATTCGGAAATAAGACAAGAGGATAGAAGAAGAGTCATAGCAAGAACAGAAAATAACACTGAGTATAATAATTTTTAAAAAGTAAATGACAGGAGGGAATTTTAGCAAGGCCTTATTGCATTGTTGGAAAAAAATAAAGCATTATTGTGTTTGTGTTCTGCTACTGCAGTCTACAGTACTGCATTGAATCTATACCCCTGTAACCAAACTTGACTGACAGATGGGAATTGACATTCCACAGCTTCCTGTTTTGTCTCATGTGACAGCAAAGCGTTCACCTGGTCTCGGCACAACCGGCAAATCAGGTTTCTCAGCAGCAGCAGGAGGGATAGCAAAACCCTCAGGGCTGGTCCAGAGATGTCTATAGTCCTCTCACACACATGAGTCTTCTGCTTGCTTCTTGGTGTGCTGCTGGTGTCGTCTGACTTTAACTTGTCATTCATGGCGGGTAAACGCTGCTGTCCCTGTTGTCCAGATACAGAAGAGCCCAAGGCGGTTCCCTTGTCGACGACGAACGCGGCAACAACTCTGGCCCCGGCGGATCAGCTATGGACAACCAGCAGAGACAAGGCAGTCAGGCTGAGGGTGGAGGGCTCCGGGCCAGCCTCAAATGTTCCAGTCACCATTCACCAGATGTTCGTGGAGACGGTGGAGAAGTACAGCGATCTTCCAGCTTTGGCTTACAAAAAAGACGACCAGTGGGAGATTATGAACTGGAGGCAGTACTATGAGCAGTGCCGGGCAGCTGCTAAAAGTTTCCTCAAGGTTTGTTTGTGTGCAAATGGACTTTTTCTTTTTTTTGCTAAAAATAAATAAAAATAATAAAATAAGTGTAATTACAGTGCAGCGGGCAGAGATTTTTACTGCAGTCATCTTTGCTTCTTGCTTCTTTTGGGGGCTTTGAGCTTTTAGTCTGATCTTCAGCAAATAGAAACTTTAACACCCTTAAAGGTGAAATTCACTTTAAAATATAGAAGTAGAGCCAAAACAATAAAAAACATCTCTACTTACTTTCTGCCAGCACTGTGCATAATGATAATAATAATGATGAGGAACTAAACTAATATAGCAGTAGTTTTTTGTTCAGTAGAGAAGTTTATATGATATGCATATTAACTTTATTGCAGCAATTACAAGCTACATGAAACCTTCAACTCATGGCACCTGCTTTGTAAACATGTCCGTGGTGTGAGAGCAGGCTTCTGAAAACTAACACTTGGGTGTGTGAAATTCCCAGCTTGTGTTACTCCTCCTGTTTCATGGATATGAGACGGAGTGGCTTTTAAAATGAGATGTAGGTCAAGAGTAACGGAGGCACTGTGCCACTGTGTCATTAAAGATACATGTTCTTTAAAAACACACACACACACAACTTGTCTTCTTTCAGTTGGGGCTGGAGCGTTACCATGGCGTGGGGATTCTGGGATTCAACTCCCCCGAGTGGTTCATCTCAGACATCGGCTGCATCTTCGCCGGGTGAGATCATGTTTAAGGATCTTCAACTTTTGTACTTCGGATGCCTCAGCATTGTTTCGTCTGACACTGCACGTTCATCTCTGTCCACGTTTATCTCAAAGTTCATCTCATTGTCTTTGCATACACGTGTTTGTCCTACATAGTTGATCTCAGGAAACCTAATGCGGGTGTATTATCAGTATATCTGGCTGCTAGATGAGTGACATTGTGCACGTGCTTTACCTATTCAACTTCACCTATTCAAAGAGTTGAATTTACTGTACAACAAGGACTTGTCTCCAAAAATGTCGCTTTTGTGCAATAACTTTTATTTCATCAATTTGAATTATTAATGCAGAAACTGCTCTGGCTGTCGATGATTTGGGGTGTTTTAGATTCTTGATGTGTTGTTTTAAATTGGTTGGTAGCTCTTGGGTTGTTTAAAAATATAATTTAGATAAAGCTCTTTGTATAATTGTGTGAGAAACTTTGATTTAATAATTGCATTTCTGTCCACTTATAATTTTGTGCCATAGCTTGTGTTATCTGTCTTGTGTTTGTAGCTCATTTTTAGAACTGGCTAATTTGACCAAAACACTCCTGAAAATGGGATTTTTAATTGCAACATTCCTGGTTAAGCTAAGATTTAAGCAAAAGAGTAATGAATAAATAAGGAAATAAATAGATGAAGAAGAATGATTGGTAAAATAAACACTGATTTAAATAATTTCTGCTCAGAAAAGGAAATTATCTATGAATTATAATTGTGATTATTATTATTCATTAAGTGTTGTCATTATTGGCCATTTTTAATCTCCTGTCTCTGATTTGTTTCACAGGGGTCTGGCGACTGGAATTTACACGACCAACTCGCCTGAAGCTTGTCAGTATGTGGCTGCTAATTGTGAGGCCAACATCCTGGTTGTGGAGAATCAGAAACAGCTTGAAAAAATCCTGCAGGTCAGAAGCTCTGTCACAGCGCCAACCTTTAGCGTGCCTGTTACACTGATTTGCAGAGATAGAAAAAAAATGTCCTCACCTGACTCTTTCCCAACAGATTAAAGATCACCTACCTCATCTGAAAGCCATTGTTCAATATAAAGGAGAGCTGCAGCAGAAAGCACCGTTCCTCTACACAGTATGTTCACTTACTAAACATATTGATTAAACAGATAGGTCACATCTGATCACATACAGTCAAATATAAGACTGTATGTGATGCCAACAATTAATCCTTTCAATCCATTCTTACTTAAGGCATAAGAACTGCACTTAGAGAAATACTACTGAACTCAAATGTGATTTCTGTATTACTGTAGTGGGCAGAGTTCATGAAACTGGGAGAGGATGTGCCCGAGAAGCAGCTGAATGATAAGATTGACAGTCTTCGGGCCAACGAGTGCTGCACTCTCATCTATACCTCTGGAACCACTGGCAACCCTAAAGGAGTCATGTTGAGTCATGACAATGTGAGTTATGTAGAAAAGACTTTTTTTCTAGACATACTACTTATTATAACTAAACATCTGCACAACTATTGGCTCAACGTGACATTTTGTATTGTATGTTTGCTGACTTTTATTGAGAAATACACTTCCCTTCCGCTTCTTAATGTGCAGCTGACGTGGACGGCCAGTACAGCGCTTGCCGTGGTGAACATTCAACCCGCTGCGGAGGTGGTGGTCAGTTACCTACCGCTCAGCCATGTAGCCGCCCAGATGTTTGACATATGGATGTGTGTTTGTTATGGCTTGACTACCTACTTTGCAGAACCAGATGCCTTAAAGGTAAGGGTGCCTAGTGAAAGGAGCAGATAAGACAAACCTTTATTCGTCCCACAGTGGGGAAATTTGCATAACTGTTGGACAAACATGGAATATAATAAAGTTTTTTTTCTATTTCAATTCCCATTCATTTTTCCAGGGCTCCTTAGTAACCACGCTGAAAGAGGCTCGTCCAACTTGTTTCCTGGGCGTTCCTCGCGTGTGGGAGAAGATACAAGAGACTATGAGAGCTACCGCTGCCAAGGCATCTCCAATGAAGAAGAGAGTGGGAGACTGGGCCAAATCCATCGGCTTGCAGTACAACTACAGCGTCATGAACGGGTGAGACAGCAGCTGGGCGTTTGTTGCATCTGTTAACACCTGATGCAACACTTGCTATCTTCTAAATTATGAGCTTTTTTTTTCATAATAATGAAATCATGAAATAGTAAATCGTGATTGTGAAGTACAGCCTCCACTTGTTTTTCTTCGGTGAATAAAGTTTGCTTCCGTTTACACCAAATTGTTTGACAACCTAATGATGGTGCTAGATGGTAGGTAGAAGTCATGGGATCACCAAAGTCGTTGTAGTTCCTCCTGAGGGGAATGTTTTTACCATTGCTTGATGTAAAGTCAGGAGATCACAGAAGTCAGTTGTGAATGTTGTGTTTTGAGATATTTCTATCTGGGCATCTTGATGATGCTTCATTTTGGGCCCAGTTCCTAATTTCTACCAAATCAAAAAGAGACTCCTTGACCCTGCTGTAAATTTAACTTTTTCTTTTGGGTCACAGGGAGAATCTGGTGCCGTGGGGCTACATGCTGGCCAATAATCTGGTCTTTAAGAAGGTGCGTGCTGCTCTGGGCTTAGACCGCTGCAGGAACTGCTTCACAGGCGCTGCCCCCATCACCAGAGATACTCTGGAATACTTCATGAGCCTGAACATCCCCGTGATGGAGCTATATGGCATGAGCGAAAGCTGCGGCCCTCACACCATCTCCTGTAACGACGAATACCGCCTCACCAGGTCAGCAGCAAAGCATTATGGTACAAGTTGACTATGATATAATAATGTGTGGTTGACATGGAAGATTCTACAAGATGCTTGGGCAACCTGTTGAACCTGTAATTTTCTCTCCAGTGGAAATGTGACTTATAGCAAAATGCCACAGATTTTTAACATTTCTGTTTGCAAGTGATGTTTCTTGAATCAGTGACTACGAGTTTAAAACTGAAAAACTCCTTAACAGACTTAGCTTAACAAAATTGTTATACATTTCTATGCATTTTATTTGACATTTCAGGCCACCAAAAGACTTTTTTTTTCATCATAAGAACATCGCCAAAAGTAGACCATCTAACTCAATGCTGAAGTGCTGATGTATTGTATTATTTCAAGTCACTTGGATTACTGAACATGACACTACTTCCAACCTTAAAGTTCCTTAATGTTTCCCACAAGACAGCTGCTGAGACTACTCTCTGTTTTTAAGGCTGTGGAATAACCTCCCTCTGGATCAGCAACAAACTCCTTCTTCATTTAAAAAAAAAGAAAAGAAAAAAAGAATAATAATAGTTTGGCTTTTAATATGGGTTCAACCTTGCTGAATATATATATTTTTCATGTTTTATTAGTGTTACATTACATCATATTATTGTAATATCAAACATTTCTTAATTTCTATTTTTTATGTAATTTTTAAAATTCTAAATATTCAGCATTGTTTTGAATCCCTTTTTGTAAAGTACTCTGGTTTGCATCTTTGCATTGAAGATGCTATACAAATGTAAGTTGTTGCACTGTGTCAGCATCAGGTCACCGAGGTCTAAATGAACACGTTGGAAACTTCTGAATTTTCTTTCCAGCTGTGGAAAGGTGATGCCGGGCTGCAAGACGAAGCTGGACAACCCAGATATTGATGGGAATGGAGAGATATGTTTCTGGGGTCGGCACATCTTCATGGGCTACCTTAACTCGCCTGAAAAAACAGCTGAGGCTATCGACCACGACGGTTGGCTGCACTCTGGAGATCTGGGAAAACACGACCAGCTTGACTTCCTGTACATCACAGGAAGGATCAAGGGTGAGCTGTGGTCAAAAAAAGCTTCTTCACATGTTCTTAGTTTTGAAAAAAGGCAGGGAGATATGAAGATTTTGAACCCAGTAGTATTTTTGGATTAGCAACCATCCTGACATTAGCAATTTATCTTGGACTGAAGTGCAATTTTGAGGTACTTGTACTTTACTTGTGTATCTCTATTTTATGCAACTTTCTACATCTCCACATCTCAGAGGGAAATATTGAACTTTTGACTACATTTATGTGACAGCTGGAGTTGCTTTTTAGATTAAAATTTACAATAAAAGGCCTACTGATGTGAATATTTGGAAGTTGGACATATCTGATACTGATACTAAAAACGTAAACACATGACATAAACAAGCATCTTGATATAGATTCCTTAGATTTCTCTTCTTAAAACAACAAAGATACGTACTGAGACATTTTACACTTGAAAAGTCATCTGGTGGACAAAAGGTAAAATTACCTCAAATCTAGTTCAGCATCTCTGTGCTGCAATTTCTTGTTACTGACCAGTTGAAATAGAGTATAAACTGATGCTGATAGCTTTGTTATGAAATATATAGATATGAGATGTAATAATACAAATAAAGCTTAATGTTACAGGGTTTTATTTTCACATTACTTTAAGCTTCTTTGGCATTTTAGAGTAGTTTGTAGTGAAAGGAAGATGGGATAAAAGGTGAAAACATTTCCAATGGTGGTTGTTCTTAACAGGACAGAGTTTTTACATAAAATCCAGGAAAACAACACAATGCAATGCTTTATCAGAAACTACAAAGGTCATTGTGATTCCGGCTCCTTTGCACAGAACTGATCATCACCGCCGGTGGAGAGAACATCCCTCCTGTGCCCATCGAGGACGCGCTGAAGTCCGAGGTGCCCATCATCAGCAATGCCATGCTGATCGGGGACAAGCTCAAGTTCCTCTCCATGCTGCTCACTCTCAAAGTAACCGGAACTCAATTTCTGCAGATGCTCACACAAAAAGTAAATAAAACCAAGTTATAATGTCCCTTCTCTCTGCTTCCTCAGTGTACCGTGGACGACAACAACGAGCCCAAGGACGAGCTGAGCCCCGAAGTGTTGCACTTCTGTCAGCAGAGCGGCATCACAGCCACCAAGGTATCAGAGATCATAGCCAATAAGGAGCCAGCTATCTACAATGCCATCCAGGAGGGCATAGAGCGTGTCAATGCCAGAGCAACGTCAAATGCCCAGAAGGTCCAGAAGTTCGTCATACTGGAGCGAGACTTCTCTATTGGCGGAGGAGAACTGGGTGAGTCATTCGAGTTTGTTGTGCTTCCTTTAATGACTCTTATTTTTGGCAGCGAAACTGGAGCAAAGGTCGAGACATGATACAATTATTAAGGAATGAGGAAGGATTCACTCTTTAAGTCACTGTTTAATCAAGCTTTAATCAAGGTCACGATGCTAACTCGTGACATTTGTTTGAGAGCGATTTAATCTCTCCCTCTGAAGCATCTTTAAAGCTACAATGGATCAACGTACAATGTTGTTAAGAGTCTTTACAATGAGATTTAAATCGAACTAACTTGCTTTTCTCGTTCGTCTGTGCAGGACCCACCATGAAGCTGAGGAGGCCCATTGTTGTGAAAATGTACCAGGAGAAAATAGATGAAATGTATCAAGTGGCAAAACAGTAGACTTTATAGCGTCAAGATAAGATAGAAGAGAGGCGGTTATGAGAAACTTTTATGAACGTTGTATCATGCCCAGATGTCATGTTGGAAAATATATAAGCCTCTTTTCACCTGAATGTTAAAAGTGCAAAAGAGATTTAAGGGTAAATGATCTGAATCTGTTTGTGTTTTATTTAATGAAGCAGAGGTTTTTGCTGCTATGTTTTATTATGTTTCCAAATCCATATTTAAGCTGTTAAATGTACATACGGTTTCACAGCAGCTCCGCACATTTTGTAAATAGAATAACCAAATCCCAGCCAAAAAATCTTGCCCTTACTGTGTGGCATGTGCAGGTGAATTGTGCACTGTATCTCAGCACCGAAGCCACATGCAGGGTGGGAAACACTGGAAACACAGTCATCGTTTAGGGAAGACAACTTTCACATTTTCACAGTTTTTAAAGGAATTATTGTGAAACGTAATCCACTATAAAAGATGACTCCCTTATTTTGGTCGTGAGCAAAGTATATTTAACTTTGAAGCAGCGGTGTGTATTTAAAGATTTGACAACATTAATTTGCCAGTTTCCTGTCTCATGTTCTGTGCATGAAATAATCATCCTCTGGCAAAGCTGCACACATTGACCCCAAAGACTGGGAGGTGATGTTTGAATAAATATTTTTATAATGTGATAAGATTATCAAAAGCCTGAATTACTCCAATCACAAGCGTGTGCAAGCTGCAAAGCATACAGTACATTTAAATTGTGCTTCTCCATGTACAGTTTGATGAATATTGAAATGTTTATTTTGTGATAGATGTCCTATGATTGTCAATAAAAAGTGAGTGATTTGGACAAATTGATCAAACCAGGGTCAAATATGTGTGCAGTTTTTATGTCTGTTATTTTTTTGCTATGCTATGCAACATTTTCATTTTTAAATATGATCTATTAAAACAGCACATTTTCACATTTGGGAAGCTGGAAAGTTTGGCTTCTTAGCTCGATTGAAAAAATATAAACAATATACATGATAAAATATTTGACTAATCACTTCAGAATTTAAAGGATTAGCATCTTGCTTATTTTGGATAGTGACACTGTAATTGCAATTTCGGCTCCTGAATATTCAGCTGTCTGGGACACCCTATCTCCTGCTTTGTTTGTACTGAGTGCCCTACCTCCTGTCTTCTCATCAGGTCCCTTTGTCTTGTAAAGTATGATATCTAGGCCTGCTCATCTCGTTCCAGGAGCAGACAAAGAGTGATAAAACACTCTCTGTGGGGTACCGATACCGGTAGCAGACAGAAAGATGTGAGGCACACCTTAGGGGGCATTTCCTAAAGTATAAGTGTTTAGGTTTTCCCCATGCTCGGGGTCTTTCTTCACCTTGATCACTCGTGTGTTGACTGACCTTTTCTTTGCAAAGAAAATAAAAACCTTGTCGGCCAGCAGAAGTCCCTATTTCATTCTTCACCAGCAGCAGAGCAAAAATTTCCAGACACATTGACTGAAAAAAACATAATGACAAGGTCAGTGTGTTTTAATTATTACACTCTGACATGCAAGTGAAAAAAACTGAGCTTAGTATTTCGTGACTCTTCGAAACTTTCTTTTTTTTTTACACAGAGCTGATCAGCACTGCCAACATTTCTCTGCACTCCAAGAAAAAATATTTAGAAGTACTGAAGGAGTCCCTCAGGCTTCAGTTTAGCCTTTAATTATTGACAATCTCATTTCCTTAAATATCCAGTTAGACGGGCAGTTTATGAAATGAACAGCCAATGGGACGGTGCAGTTAATGTATGTGTAACAAAGCCAAAGGCAACAGCTGAAAACAAACATAAAATATGTTCATTACATCAAACATGGCCTAAATTCTTACACCTGCATTACGTTCTGGTCACAGAAAATGTTTCACCAATATCAGTTTTGATTTCTGATTTGCTTACTGTAAGTGGCTGTCATGTTTTCCACTGTAGACCCTGCTGATTTATTTGGCCTATGATGTATATCTGTGCTGTTTTCTCGTCAAACTGTGAAAGAAACTTTGGAAGAAAAGAGGAAAAATTCCCTTAATGCTCACACAGCTATCAGATTGCATTCCTGGACAACTGGTTGTGTTGCTTCTCATTTCAGGGCAGCTTTTCAGATAACGTTACGATGGCATTTCACCCAAAACAGTTCAGCTGGAGGTGATGAAAACATCTTGTCTTCCAGCACTGTGTCACCCTTTAAACTGTTTGCTATTGGCTGCACATTCACAACAGGCTCAGCGACATATCTCAGACTGTACTTTCATTTCATCATAAATATACAGGAAAAAAATAATGGTAAATAGTTGCAATAGCAGTAGTGATAGTGATCAGTTCTAATACATCTGGTACATCAACACGTCATCTTTTTGAACACAGCAGAACTGATCCTAATCTGCACTCCGGCTGGAAGACAACATACTGTAGTTAGGTGTGTTTTGTCTGACTTTTAACCCATAAATCTTCTGTCAGTTTTTCCAACATTTTCTGTGCAATATTCAACAAGGGATGTAGAAATATTTATTCAAATTATCTACTGGTGGTTTCAGTGGATGGAAAAGCAGCGTCATTGCCAGATGAAAAAGAGAAAAAGGTTAGTTTCAGAAAAGAACTGAGTCAATCACATGATCGCTCTCTGTGTTTTCACTAAGTCCTCTATTGTCACAACATGCAGCCTGAGGCAAACACCCTCCTGCTGTCTGTCTAGGTACACGCCTTACTATACCTCATAGTTTAATGAATCAACATGTCAAACCTCTCTCTCTCTGTTTGTCACACTTTCTTCTGTACACACATAAATTTCCACATCAGATCTTAAAGCCATTTTCAATACTACACCTTCTTTTTCACAGGCCTTTAGTGGAGCCTTTATGGTGCTCAATCAAGTTTAGGACTGTTAGGATTGGCTTTATATTTCATGTAGGTAGGACCTAAATCTTGATGCAGCCGAACTGACTGTTGTGGTTAATGTAAAATGAAAAAAAAAAAAAAAAAACCTTCTCGCCCTTCGACCAACCTACAAAGTTTTCTTCATATTACATACAAAGTGATTCAACCATGCATGTCAGAACTGCTAATGAAGAAACTTATTAATCCTTTTAGCTGCTTGCACTTCTACCTTTGTTCCCTCTAGTATAGTTGTGTCCTGATTTGTATCCTGTAGTTGCACCTTATGTGTACGCTGACAGCTGGTTTCACTCCAACTTAATGTTGCATCATTTATTCTTTATTATGCACTGGAGAACCAGGAAAAACACAGTTTTGTTCAGTATGTACTGTACTGCACTGTACAAAGATAAAGTATTAAATATCTCATCTCATATCTTAAAACACCCGTCCGCAGCAGAGATAATGAACACACAATATCAATGTAGAAATGGCTTGAGACTTGCCAAAGACAATGTGCCATAGGTCAACTTTCTCTACACTGTTCATGTACATTGCACTCCTGGCCACAGAGCCACACAGGTGTTTTACCTTTGATGTCAAATGTTTTTGTGTCACAGCTTTGGGTGCTGCATACTTGAAACAAAATTTTGTGAGATTAAGTTTCAGGTTCTCTGAATTCTGCAATGTTGAACTCTGAGATCCAAAACATACATTTATCATAAATGAAAGTTCTTGTTAGAATAAATCAGAAGTCAAAGGAACTGTTGAACCAAACCATCCAGACAGACTTTCCAAAACCTTCAAAACAAGCAAATCGCCTAACTTCAGAAGGGGCATTCTCGTAAACATCATGGGTTTTGTTTACTTTACAGTTTACTTTACAGAACTGATACAGTACATACTTGGATATAAAGTGCTCATGTGAATGCACGGTGCAACATTTTAAGATTCAATTTGAGACTAGTAGCTGTCTGTAGAAAGAAAATGGAGAGGTTATGTTGTGGCATTACACTACCCTCACATGGCTGATATCATGTACTACAATGTGTAAGTGCACTCCACATTCATGAGTAATAAGAAACATGAACATAATTAAATTGTTGAAGGTTTTCAAACATTTGAAGACAAGAATATGTTAAAAAGAGTCAACAAGAAGACAAATTAGGCTATGTCAGGCAGTTATGTCATTATGTCCAGTAATAGACAGTGAAGGCAGGAAATAGACAGCACATTATGTTAAAGGAGCATTTCACCCCAAAAATGAAAACACATTCTTTCTTCTTTAATTCCAGTGGTATCTTAACATCAAGAGGGGTTCTACATATCAATTTCTGTCATTTTGGCTGTTGCCCCAATATAACAGAAGTAAACTGAATTTTGTAGCAGTCCTCACAGCAATGAAACATTTACAAAACATCCCTTTTAGAAGTAATATCTTTCATAATTCACCGAACCTGGAATCAACAGTTTTCATGCTGTGGGATTATCCAGATAACACAGGAACACAGTGTCTGAAAAGGGAGTTTGTTGTTGAAATTTATAGCCGTTGGAACAGATTTTCTTGGCCACTTTAGCTGTAAATGCACCATTGACAGATTATCATCTCATAATGTCGTTGTGGCAAACTTGTTAGCAAACAGTTGCTTCTTTACACATTGAGCAGATACATTCATTAGAGCATGTTCTAAAACATTACTGTTCTAAAACAGTTAAGTTTGGGACCATAAATCCAACTGACCTCTGTTGTATTGGGGTGAAAAAATTTCAAAGCCTCTCAAATTTAAGAAAAATATCAGCTTGGCTAGATACCACTAGATATTTGTGGGAACATATATTCTTTGTACTTTGGTGTAATTGTGCCAACACTGGCTTCGTGTTCCTCATTTGGTAGTTATGGAGACTCCCCTCTTGACCCAGGCGTTGTTGTTGAGCAGAGAGAGCATGAAGCGAGCCACGTCTCCTCTTCCCACTTGGCTGCCTGCAGGGTAACCTCTGCCGTCGGGCACAAAATATCCCTCATGAGTCAGAAACTCTTGAGCTGTGGACGACACAAAGATGAAAAACTGAAGCATTGCAACAGCAGTATTTTCATTTGGTCTATCAGGTAGTGAAAGGCACAAAACAGTGAACCCGAACACATGCTGAAACCTCAAGGAAAGGAATCCATGAATAAAATGAGGTCCATTCATTCTCATGAACACTACATTATGTCAGTTATTAAGCTTGAACTATGTCAAAATGGATCCTGAGGCAGCAGGGCTCCGTGGTGACATGGGTGTGACAAACACTTTGAATGCCCCAGACTCTTCCTCACACAGCTTTATGCTTGACCTTAACTCATGAAGTCCCTAACCTGTTCTGACCATATTTCTTAAACAAATTAATATAAAACAATAAATATAAGTAACAGAAATGTTTAGATAATATCTAAATCTAAAGAATTAGCAAATATAATATTTTAAAAAAATTAAAGCCGCAAGCAGTGATGATCGGGCCCTCGCGGACACGCCCATTGACCTACGAAAATTCTTTTAATAACTTTTCATCGTCAATGTGTCTCGTATACACCATCCAAATTTGGAGTCGATCCAATTAAAAACCTAGGAGGGGTTCGTTCAAATGCTAGCCTGAAAATCGCAAAAATCGGAATTTCAACGTTGATTTACGAAGTTCTTGTTGGGAATTCCCTATGACAATTTATATATCGGTGACAGTCTTGGCCCAGGGGTTATGCCCAAAAAATTTCGTGCACGTACGAGGTTGTGAAAAATTTGCGAAATTTGGGCGTGGTTTGTGGACACGCCCATTGACCTACGAAAATTCTTTTAAAAACTTTTCATTGTCAATGTGTCTCGTATACACCCTCCAAATCTGGAGTCGATCCAATTAAAAACCTAGGAGGAGTTCGTTCAAATGCTAGCCTTAGAATCGCCAAAATCGGAATTTCCAAACTTCCTGTTTGGAATTGACGACGGTGATAAGAGACTTTTTCGTAGATCTTACAACGGTTGTTATGCACTCCAACTTCAGGCTCATAGGTCAAAGTAGCCGGAGGGGTTGTAGTTTAAAGCCCCTAGGGGGCGCTATGGAGCACATATTTTTGTGCAAAAAATGGATTCATAAAAATTTCGCCATTACTGAATTTTGTGGCTAGGTGCGTTTGCGTTTATCTAAAGCTGAAGGCCCACAATTTGGGGTTAAAGTGGGGCGAGAAAAATAATCATCATTTGGATTAGAATAGGGCCTTCGCCCCTTTAGTGGGCTTGAGCCCTAATAAATATTTTAAAAGAAACATCATAAATGTGTTCTATGTGCTCCACTTGGTCTGTGGTATATGCCTCATGATGTTCCAGAAAGTTATGAAATGGGTCTGGGTTCTTATGGGTTAAACATGTTACAGAATGAGTCTCTGGTGTTCTTGGTGGCGTCACTCAGCTCTGCAAACAAATTGGCAGTGTCCTCTGATTTTTTTAAAATAATATTCACATGGCTACATCTAATATGTTTTGAAGTCTAAATGTATAACTTTTGCTAGCTTTCCGTCAACACCACTCAGGTTTTACAAACTGTGGCCCTGTTTAATTGTAATCTGGATGGGTGGTTAAGATAAGACTGGGTCTTATCAGTCACAATGTGCCCTTCCTGTCTTCGTCATGTCCCTATCAATGACCCTTTCAATCAGACCGTATATATCTATGAGCAGCATTTATTCAACATGGATAACAGATTACAGGCATTGCTGACCTTGTTGTCTATACTAGCAGCTGCTGTCCAGTTAAATTCTGTATTTTATCATGTTACCTACATGCGCAGGAGGCAAACAGTGGCACGCACATACTCAGTGTACTTGAATGGTCACGTGATGTGTTTTCAGGCGTGTTAGCCTGAACGGAGATGTTCTTGATTTTGTGTGGATGAGCCTGTTTATATATTTGTTTGTTTGTTTCTTCTCCCTGTTAGCCACTGCTTGTCTGCTTTTACCTGAGGCAGGCAGGTTCTTGAGACCAGGTGGGCGAACCACAGTCCAGCTGATGTCCTCAGTCTTCTGCAGAAGCTGCTCCATCTCATACATGTTGGTGAGGACGCTTCGGATCATCGGTATCAGGAGGAACCGGATGAGATAAGGTGCCTCAGCTCCAGATTTGGCTGAAAACAAGAGGAAAAACTCAGTGAAACTGAGTGAGATTATTCTCTTAAGTCTCTCAAATTTCACCCACAGTGTGCATGGAGAAAATGTTTCACTCTGATAATGTTTTGACGTGATTTTTCTAATTTTCACACAGAATTAGAAACTTAAACAGTACTTGCACTTGAAAATTCAGAATTAGAGGTTATAGAAATGACAATGAAGTGTCAAATCAACAATTTAAAATATGTGTGTCAATATCAAACAAAACAAAGAGTCTACAGTCGTGCCAGCGGCTGTGTGAGGCTGTACAATAGCAAGTTGAGCTGAATGCCAACGCCAGCACACCAACATGCTCACAGTTACGATGCCAATATAACAATGTTTTGCAGGTATAATGTTTACCATGTTAACCACCTTAGTTTAGTGTGTTAGGATCTGAACATGTACTAATTAGCAAGATATCGACCATGGCATACGTTATACAAGACACAGAATACAACAAAAAAACACCAGGATTTGCAGTCAGAGTTTAAGAAGCTGGAACCATACCTCAGGATACACTAATCGACTAATTGGTGCAACTCTAAATCAAATAAAAAGAAAAAATATACTGATATCAAATTAAGTAAGAATAGCCTTACAAGTAGCCATAAATTGAAAGCCACACACTCACATCTGAAGGTAAGTTATTTTGAGAAGGTTAAAGAGTAAATTACAGTTTATCAAAACATTACAACTATAACATCTCAAATTGAAATTTAAGAGTATATAAAACATCTTGGATTTTTTTCTTTATATTATATCACAAAAGGCCTCATCATGTGTGACACACTTACGGTCAGTGTACCAGGAGGTCATGGTGATGATCCTGTTGACTCGGGCCTCCCGCATGGCGTTAATGATAGAGGTCATGGACAGGGTGTAGCCCGTCACTGCAGAGAAGATGGAGGCCGGGAAGCCGAGGCAGGACATGACCACATCCTGTCCTTTCAAATGAGTCTTCAGACTGTCAGCCTTGAAAATATCAGCTTCCACCACCTGAAAGGAGCAGACAGGGAAACATGAAAAATGCTGAGCTGAATTCTACCTATCGTGACTTTCGCTAACATAGATGAAGAGCAGTATGTGATCAGGACCCCTGTTGTGCTTCTTGTACTCTCTCTATTTGCCAGTTTTACCATTAAGAAAATGTATTCAGCTACAAGCCTTTGCTGTTTTACTTACTATCACCACAAATAACTGCTGCTTCCACTACATTTGATTGAGAGAAATCACAGAGATAAAGTAACATATAACACATAAGTACCTCTGAGTAGTAAAGGTAAAATATCCTAATATTAGTTGTAGTGCTTTTGTACCATTTCCCAAAACAGTTATTTTCTGACATGTACAAAGAACATGTATGTGATAGACATCAAATGATGCACTCTCTCTCCAACACATTCAGCTGCTTGCCTGTGGATGTGGGCACTGTAGTTCTTAGCAAACATTATTCAAACTGGAGTAAACGGTGCATTTGTTGGGGACTATTTTCAGCTGTGGATTAATACATCTTTTGTGCTCTAGTGATGTTTGGCTGTGTGTTTATAGTAACAATGGAACTCTATGTCATGGAGAGATAAGATATATCAAGTGAGGCTTAATATAGAAAATGAGTTGTTAGTTTTGGTCTTTTCATGGGACTTGTTGACTATGAAAATCTAGATTAACACCGGGCTTATCTGCAGTTCGATCCACACTGTTATCTGCACTGTTGTGTGCACAGTTTCACACCCAGATGTTGAACCTATAAGAATTTTTGGCTACTGTTCAGAAACATATGCAGTACTGAAAGTTTTACATCATATAACCCTCATTTGGACACAATAAAACATAAATTATGTGACTCCACTCTGACTGAACTTCGAACCCAACATGCAGTGAGCAGCAGCATGATAAGACTGATTCAGTATCACATTACCTTGAGGTTGTCATGATGCACGGTGACTTTTCCCGGGTTCCTGACGATGGCGGTGACCATGTGACCCTGCTGCAGCGCCTGGCTGACCAGATACTGTCCCGTTTGGCCAGTGGCTCCCAGTACAGCGATCTTCATCCTCAGACTCACTGACACACAGAGCTCAGTCAAGCCTGATTAACATATGACGTGTTGAATGCTCTGACCTCTCAAACTAACTGCTGAGAAGATCCCTCCCCATTTCACAAGTGTAAAAAATGATGCAATACTACGGTGCAATAAAGAAGCCCTCTTTAAGATATATATATATATATATATATATATATATATATATATATATATACAACCTATACCTTTAAGAGGTTACAGTTTGTAAATTCATTACTGATCTTACAGATATACTTATGTAAAAAGGTTAAATAATCATCAACATAAGCATCAACTAATGACTTTATTATAAAATAATGTACTAAGGTTCTTCCTTCTATTAATTGATTAGTTGCTTGGTCTTTAAAATGTCAAAAAATAGTGTAAATTTGCCTTGTACTAGTTGAAGATGAAAACCTCCATTTCAGGAGGCAAGAAGAACAAACACTGAGTGTCTTTGTTGTATGAATGGATTATTTCTGCAGCACTGGAGGATGACGAGCTTGTTGATCAGCTGCTCGCTGACGATACTACAGATGCTGTTCTCTGAATTTCAGACGATTTAGATTCGGACATTATTCTGTGAAGGTATTTCTTGGTGGTTGACACAGTGGCTCATAATGTGAAAATTCAATTTATATGTGTCTTTGTATGTTGTATGTTTGCTTAATGTGACGCCTATAGCACATTCCAAAGAAGTTGGGACGGGAGCATGTTTACCACTGTGTTACATCTCCTTTTCTATTAACAACAATCAGTAAGTGTTTGGGAAATGAGGACACTAATTATTGAAGTTTTGAAAGTGAAGTTCTTTATCATGCTTATTCTCGGTTATCGTATTCTGTGCTTCATAATGCGCCCCACATTTAGTCTACAACAAAGCCACGCCGTTGTAACATCTGCAGATTGTGGCTTGACATTGTCTTGCTAGAATAAGCAGAGACGTCCCTGAAAAAGACGGCGTCTGGATGGCAGCATATGTTGCTCCAAAGCCTGTTTGTACCTTTCAGCATTAATGTTGCCTTCACAGATGTGCAAGTTACTGATGCCATGGGCACTAACACACATCATCAACAGATGCTGGCTATTGAACTTTGTGCTGTAACAATCTTGGATGAACCTTTTCTTCTTTTGCAAAAATAAACTGAAATGTGGACTCATCAGACCACAGCAAACTTGAAAGAAACCGTAAAGATTGTGCAGAGATTTCTCTTTAACTTTAAACTACTACTTGGTTAGATTTTACTAGAGCCTTTTGTCCTAGTACCAGAATTACAAAACACATTATGTGACGGTAAGTAGGTTCAATACTTCTTTTTTTCAAGACTTAGAGTTTTCTTTTTTGCATTTGACTCTGAATGTCTCCCTGAGGCCTGCCCTAGAAAATCTTTCAAATTACTCTGACTGCCTGAATGGCGTCATAAGCCTGCAAGTGATGTTAACATGGATGGAACATGAAATAAAAGGAAAATTGTGATACTGGACTGGAAACATGGAAACAATCGAAGACACTATTTTGACTTTGTTATACAAGCATATTATGAAAGCATACATGCAAAATTTTATAACAGTCCTCAAGCTAAAGAGAACTAAAATATGAGACATATAAACAATCAGCACAGAAAATTAATTATTAAGCAGTGAAAAAATTATCTGAGAGCAGGTTTTCACGCCTATGAATGTAAGTTTACTTTCAATGTGGTTCTGCACGATCAGCAATATCATACTGTTCACGACTTACTGTCATTGAAGGCTCACTCATTGATCTCAGTGCTGACAGTTCCACTATTAAAAATGAAATGATGAAAGATAAAATCATTTTTTCAGATTTTTCATGGGTCTTCTACAATAACAACCAAATCAAACTTTAGTGTGCTCACATGCTGTTAAATCATGATCAGCTGGGTTGAGAAACTCAGGAAGCATTTTCTGTTAACTAGCCTTATATACTCATATGGTCAATGGCCAAGAATAAATAACTGCAGAAAGCTCACATTTGTTCTTATAGGATCAATGAGTATGTTGAAAAGTAGAAACATGGGCAAACTAAAGCTCCACAATGACTGTAAAGTTAAATCAATATCTCTGTACAACTGTGGCAAAAATCGACTATTATTCATAAAAAATATTATCTATTGCAGGATTTTTTGATTAAGTTAAATTAATTTTAAGTACATTCACCTAATAAACTGGTAACTGTGTGTACACTGAGTATAAAAATACCACATGAACTCTGTTGTGATCCTCAATCAGGGGAACCTTGTGTATGACTTGAATACGCCCCTTTTTAAATGTATTTATGTAATTCAACAAGCCGGCCAACATTCATTATGCTAGATTTCTGCAAAAACATTACAGTTTAGTGTTAATTATTCATTTGAAGATCTGTAAAATATTGCTAGCTAACGTTATCTAACAAACAACATTAAGTAACTCACCTTCGCCATGTTTTAAACATCCGGTGCGGGAGGCGTTCAAGAGCGTCACCGTTGAGCTGTGTTTGTAAAGCAACTGTTTGTGAGTTTGATATTGAATATGGATTTAATGTTATTTTTCGATGATACGCAGCGGGAAATTACGTGAGCATTTCAAATATATGTTGCAGTTACTGAAAAACTACATCACAAATGTTATATTTTAATGTGAAATTAGCACCAAGCTAATTTAATCTTTTAGCTATGCAACAGCAGCTCAGTTTAACTACTAGGCTACACAGCATGAATATTTAACTACATGAGCTAATCAGTGACAAAGGACAAGCGAAGGTATAAAGATAAAACTTTGGACTCAGGTAACTTGTGATGCGCTTTTTAAAAAAAAATAATTTTGACATTTGCAGGCCATGATCCATCTATACTATTTCATAAATAATGATTAGCCTTATTATGGGATATCTATATATTATGAACTGTCAACGTTATAATTTTTTGTATGTTTCAGATATGGAACATTTTTTTCCATTAAATCTGTGGAACTCAGCATAAAGGAAAAGTTGAATGCATGTAGTTTTTGTGATTGATTATCACTTTTTATTGGGCTTACACTGGGGAAAAACATATGAATGGTCAAAAACTGACTCCAGAAAAAAAAAAAGAGAAAAAGCAATCATACACAAGATAGACTCAAATGAAGGATATATAGCAGTATAACTTGTTTTTATGGATGTGTTGTGCTTTTCTCCAGCCGGCCATGAACAGACCTGCCCTTCCACACAATATTGCAATGAAACATGGAGGTGCCCTCATTCAGCTCATCCTCAAGTCAGATTTGACCAGGAACAAGTCATGAGTTCCTGTCGGAAGATCTACTTGACTTCTTTCATCCACCACAAACACACCTGACCATCACACGCACACATAATCCTTGACTCCAAAAAAGCACATGTAATCAAAAACACTTCCAAAAACAGCTCCAAAAACAGATGCCGGCCTCCCTCTTGCCACCTATGTTCACCTCTGCACTTTTCCATCTTCCTATATAAAGACCAGTCTAGCCGCATCAAGTCATTAGCTCAAGTAATCCACTTGTGGCTCGGTGCCTTGATTATGTGATCACACCATAGGACTAAAGACTAAACCAGCTTCGGCACTGACCAAGGGAGCTGCACAGTAGCGATAGATCATACATGACACTTCTGTGGTGAGTTACTGGGTGCTGCTGTCATTCATCCACCTACAATGAGCGCTCTGATGGACACCCTGCTGCTCCCGGCCTGATCCTGGTGGACTGGTGGAGGATGAAACAAAGCAAATGGCTGTTTAAATACGCACTGAAACTGAGATCTGACAGCCAAACTTCTTGGGAACTGGTGACTGGAGAGGGAGGTGACCACGTAAGTAGACTGAACATCTCAGAGTAGAGTAACTTTTAAATGCATCAAGTAAAACTCAAAATGAGCCAGAATGTTTTTTTTAAAGTCTCAATTTTGGACTGAAAAATCTTGTGTTGTGACAAGCTACATTTGATCAGAAAACCTTTGGTTGGAGACTTTGGCCGGTTACTAAATATCTTTACAGGTGACGAAAGCCACCCATGTGTTCCTTTAAGCAGGTCAAGCAAAACAAGAGAGCTATGTGCAAATGCAATGTGATGAAATCTAATCTAATTTTTCTAATCGATCTAAACAACCTCTATACATGAAAATATTTCCTGTATTTAGATTATAGATTGCTTAATTTAAGCCTTCGAAGAATTGAGACCAAAGCAGTCCTGTGCTGCAGGATTGAGGCCAATCATGGAGGTTAGAAGTGAACCAACAGATAACAAGATTAAAAGGACACAGAATCTAACCTCCTGCTGCCTCTGTCAATGAAGGGGTTTTTTAGAGGCCAAGACAGTAGCAGATTTATTTTAAAATGTCCATGGAGAGAGTGAGTCTGTATATCAGTCTAAACAGTCAGATTTGTTACTCCAAAAATGTCATATACTCCTTTTCAATTCAATTCATTTTTTAGTACAATACAGTTAAATACATGCTCATTAATAATAAATGTATTGACAAATGAACTACCTTTACTTTTTGACAAATATTAGAATCACTTGTCACTAACTGATGTGATTACTGTCTGGTGGTTTGAACAGGAACAGTCATGGGATGTGGCGTCACAAAGTCAGACCAGTTCCACAAACAGTCCAGAAAAGGTAAGCATGATCATCCAGCCACTGTTTATCTCTCTTAACCTACTCAGACGTACATCAATCGTCACCACTCTGCCTGAAAAGAAAAGCTTCATGATTCTCTTGTCTCTCTCTTATTATTGTCTGGTTGTGTACTCTCGATGTCATCTCCCCATTACAGCGTATGTGTTGTATTAATATTTCTGTATTTCTTTCGTCTTTCTGCTCTGCTGCATGCAGCTGTCACAAGTAAGCCACATCTGTCTCACCTTGTTTGTTGTTGGTTGGTGTTGTTTGCCAGATGTTGAATGTAAGCTCAAACCATGAAAATCTTGGTCAGGGCAAGAGGAAGAAAAAATCAAACATCCAACTTAAGCAGGGAAAACGTAAAATGTACTGCCACAAACAAGAGAAATGTCTGTCTCATGCAGTTTCTAAAAGGTTTGCAAGTAAAAGTAAAGTAGTAGTCCAAAATTGCTTCTTTGATTCACCTGTTGCTCATATTTCAAATTGTAGTGGAGTCAACTTTCAGTAAAATTATACTTATGTAAACAATTACTAACTTTAATGGATTTTTTTTTAATAAGAGTAAAAATGACCAACAATAAAAGCTTCTTTTTCAGAATAATTATATTATTTAATTCTAATTATTGATCCATTCATATGATATGTACATCAATTTAATGTTGCAGCTCAAAAAGGTACATGTAAAGTACATCTTATCTTAACCCTTTATCAGTGACTGTATTTGGTAATTTCCGCACACTTTACAAATGGAAGCATGACATTGAAAAATTTTGAATAATGTCACAACAAAAATAAAGTTTTGTTATGTCCTCCAATAACACTGTAAGGTTGAATTTTTTAATTTCAAAGTATTTCAATGAGTGCCATATAAAGGGTTAAACACATCATAATTTATTTGTTGATCAGATTTTGTATCATTATTCTGAATTTAGTAACAAGTACAATAGCTCCCTTTGAACTGTTGAGTAGTACAAGTATAAAGTAACAGAAAACAGAAACAGAAAAAGTACTACAATACTACAAAGTTGCCTTGAAGAACAGTAGTTGAGTAAATGTACTTACTCATATGTCCTTTCTGTAGCGATAACTTTTCTGATCACTTACTGTCCATTCTCTTGTGCTTCAGCCCTAAGAGCTGCTGTCCTGATTCAGAGATGGTACCGCCAGTATGTCGCCCGCACAGAGATGAGACGGAGATACACTTGGCACATCTTCCAGTCCATCGAATACTCTGGAGAACAGGCTCAGATAAAGGTGAGAAACTACCAGAGACCATCCTCTATACTTCTGAGAGGAATAATAAAAATAACAGCTCATCTTTCATGTCTCTTCCCTTGCGCAGCTTTATAATTTCCTTGGCTACCTCATGGACAATTTCACACCATCAAGCAATGAACGTGAGGTTTCAATTTCCACTGACAAGCTACATTATCCTCATGCAGAACTGAATCTTTGAGTTTGACCTGTCGTCTCTCTCCAGGAAATCTGATCTCGCACATTTTCAGAGAGAATGAGGTTTGTCGGGACGCAGAGTGGGAGAGGTATTTCTGCTATAAGAACATCGAGGTTCCAGAGATTTACTCAGGGCCTCACCTCACCTTCCCTCTGACGGTGGAGCAGGCAGTCGGGCTGGTGGAGGCCTTCAGGAACAAGAAGGTAGGTGCACACCACAGCTTTGCGTTCCAGTCTTTGGACCTTTGCCCAGGTCACAACTCAAATCAGTGCTCAGTTTAGTATCTTAATGGTGTGCGTATTATTCTACAGATGCTCCTTTTTGTCTTTCACTGGACCAGAAATAACATGACCAGCATTTTACATATTAATATACTTCAATCAGACAAATTATAGGAAAGGCAAAGAATGTATCTAAAAAATTACATTTTACTGTCACTTATGTACATATGTGTGGTCTCTGTTATTGGAATATCACATTTGAAAGACACTTGCAGATTAAAAGTAATTTACTCTACTGAGGCATACTGTATATTTCACCTGCAAGAGAAAATACTTATCTTTATGATCATGACCATTACAATCATCTTCATGAGATTAAAAAGGAGCCTGAGTTATTTGGTCTTTCAAAAAAACAAATCAACTGCCTCTTGGACTATATATGATATATTAAATAAAATATAACATGAGTTTTCTGTGCAAAGAACACAGTTCTATAGTCTAAACAGTTCATGTGTTTGTGCCTAAAACCTTCTTGCTAATAAGTCTCTCTCCCAGTAGCAGCTGCACTCGCGCTACGTCCTCCAGCTCCTGCTCGAGACGTGGAAACAGCTCCGGATGTTGCCAAATATCAACCGCATCTCCACCTGCCACAGCAAAGAAATCACCATTTGTGGTGAGCTGAAAAGAAAAATGGTGATTTTCAGACTGAGAGAGTAGAGAGCTTGAAGTGAGGGCTGAGAGACCAGGGATGAAGGTCATAAGCCAAACGTGATTTAAGGACGTTGCAATTGCATGGTCAGCATCTTGGATAGAACTAAACCAATTGACATTCATTTTAGTAACTTGGTTTATGGTTTATATGTCGAATTGCGCTCTGGTAAAATGTAATGTGTGTTTATCTTTATTTGTAAGCCAAAAATCTTTACAGGTTTATAAAACAACATATTCCTTTATTTGTCCCGCAATGGGGAATTTTTCATGTCGATATTTTGATAAGGATTGAAAATGAGAAAACCATTGGCCCTAATCTGAAACCCTTGAGGCAGCAATACACTGGAAAGATTTTTGATAATATACAGCTTCTAAACATAATTCCTGAAAAATATTTTTAGAATTGAAGCCTCTGTGTAAATGTAAGAAATGTAGGCAGTGTCTTTCTGTTTGTTGTTAACAGTGAACTGTGTTAATTTATCTGCATATATCCTCATTCATTGCAGGTGATTTGCACGGGCAGCTGGAAGACCTGCTGCTGATTTTCTACAAGGTGATGACCTCATGTTCCCAAATTAAAATGTCTCAAATGTTGAAGTAACTCTGAATTAGAGAAGGTTCTTTTTTAGTACATGAGCTGTTGTTGTTAATTAGTCTATAGAGAGACATTTTATCGAAAATGATTTTATAATTTTAACCGAAATACTTTCCTCCTGTGTTTCAAGGCCCTGAAGTAAACCAGTGGTGCAACTAATAATTGTTTTCATTATTTATATGTATCGTTTAATTTAATTTAATGATTGTTTAGTCAATGAAATCTTCCACTTTAAATTATTGTAAATGGAGGAAAACAAATTCTTAAACATTGAGAAACTAAAATCTGAGGATTTTGCTTTAACAACTTAACTTAAAAATGTATCCGAATTGTTGCTAAATAATTATGTTGTGATCAAGTCATTGATAAATCAACCAATTTTTTCCCTTATAAACTTTAATTTTTGGTTAAAACAAAAATATTTATATGTAACATGCTGCATTTTCTCTCAATTAGTGAGTGAAACAGGATCTGTTTTCACTCTCTGTGCTGTGGCCTGCCATCTGTTTGCATTTAGATTATACAATGACCCTTTAACACGTCTTTATTTTGATGCTGTTTACAGAACGGCATGCCGTCACTGGACAAGCCCTATGTGTTTAACGGAGACTTTGTAGACCGAGGCAAAGACTCAATCGAGATCCTCATCATCCTGTTTTCATTCCTGCTCGTCTACCCGAGTGACATTTACCTCAACAGAGGAAATCATGAGGACCACATTGTCAACTTGAGGTGAAACTAAAATTCACTAAATCAATTGAAAGACACTGAAGCCCCAAAATCACATGTTCTTGTTGTCCAAATTCATCAAGTCTAACTTAAAACTTCAATTTCTTGCTGTGACCTTGTGCTTCTCTGGCTGATGTAGGTACGGCTTCACAAAAGAGGTGCTGACTAAATACAAGGTAGGCTTATATCATCGCCTCAACACACTCCTTTTCCTTTGTTCACTGCTGGACATGAACTCCTCAGTCCCGTTTGGCAAACCAGCCAGCGCATGTGTCCTAATCTTGATAAAGCCTGATATTGACCAATACAACACTGGTCACTCCTCCTCACAGCTAAGAGGATTTGGTCATTAAACCAGATGGCCACGGGACATCTGACTCTGTTGGCTTCAGATAAGTCAGGGAGGTCAAGGTAGTCCAAAGGCCCACAAAGGAGACCTCAGATGTCCCACATGTTTCACATTGACTCTGTTTTCTCACTGATTTTACTGAGGGAGGTTTGAATTCCTGCACACATTGAAAAAAGACATCAAACTCACTAACTCCCACGATCTGAAACAACATCTTTATCCTGGAGAAACAAGCTACAACATCCTATCAAATCAAATTAACTATACCATCAAGAACTGATAAAAACACCCACAAAATGAGACAATGTCACTTGAACTGCTGCTTATTGTTTCAGACTGTGAGTTGACTTCATTTACTGAAAAAGAGGGATGTCACACTTAAATCTGAGGGTTTAATTTTATATAAAATTGAGAAGGTCAAAGAACAAGAACAAGATAAGATAAAGAATTGATAAAGTTCAAAGTTCAATATTGGCGTTGCAGATTTGGTTTAAATGAAATAATAAATAAAGAATTAAAAGATTGGGGGAATAAAATCAAACAAATGCTCACCACAAAGAAAAGACACTCTGCTTTAAATGTTGACAGCAAAATGAAAAAAGAGGAGGTTGTAGAAAGTTATTTCCTGTGTGTGCTTCTCCTCAGATGCACGGCAAAAGGATCCTTAAGCTGCTGCAGAAGATTTTCAGCTGGTTGCCTTTAGCCACGGTGATCGACCAGAAGGTGCTGGTACTCCACGGAGGGATCTCTGACGTCACAGACCTCAGCCTCCTCGCCAGAGTGGACAGACACAATGTGAGGAGACAACTTGTGCGGCCCTGGGAAACTCTCTCATCAATACTCACAGACACACTTACATTCACAAAATCTGCTCTCGTCTCCTTTTCCCAGTATGTTTCAGCGCTGAGGCCTCCAAAGAAGAGACACCTGAGCTCAGCAGGGACGTCCATTGACTCAGACTTGGACGAGGACGTGTGGTCCAACAACAGGATATTCCAGCGCAGGACCTCCCTCACATATCCCAAACCCCTCGGAACCCGAGACAGCTTCCAGAACCGCTCGCTGCAGGACTTCTCTGACCGGATCAAAGTGAACGTGGTGGACGAACTGGAGATCCACAGGAGGAAACAGTCCATTTTCAACCTGGGGATCAGTAGATCAGAAAAAGACACTCTGTCTGTGTCCTCTGACTCTGTCAACAGCGACAACGCCAAGGATGAGTGGAAACAGGTGAACAAGCGTTGAACACAGGTGTCAGCTTCGATACTTTGAGATAGATTTCTGTCACATTGATCCATTTGCTGGAAAGTCAACTGTTCCCACATATTCTTTGTTTTTGTTCTTTCGTATTAAGTATTACTTAAGTATTACTGAGAAAATGAGATCATTCTTTGTGTGATCCCAACTTCAATACTGTAAATGAAAAAGCAGTAAACTACTTAACAAGCAGATCTACAACAAAGATATACAAATATATTGATTAGACTCTAGAGATCTATAATCAGAATTTGTCATGTGGGAAAGAGTTAATTTGATCAGAGGTCATGGCCTTTGTTGCCTCAGCTCGGTTCCAGTGGACTAAATCAATCCTGAGTCACAGCCTGATAAAAGCTCCATCAGTGATCAACACTCACCTCAGAGGAGCTGCTGAGGATTGTTGCCTGCCAGGCCCTTAATATGCTGTAATCCACCACGTCATTATTCCCTCTGTCGTGAGTTCAATCTGCTTTTCAAACAGGCCGTCACCTTAAGCACAGGCTGTAGAAGTCAATGGTCTCATTAGCCTCTAATCTTAATTGTATGCTATCAGATGTTTGTATGCATTAAACCACTGTAAACAAACAGCAAATTAAACAGCTGATCCTGAAAAACACTCAAAATAACTTCCATAATTCTAAGAGTTAAATTCAAAAGGCTTTAATTATAGCACTTTCAGAATCAGATATTATAGAAATATTTTTTTGTTCTTCCAGTGACAAAGCAACTATTAAACGGATTTAATAAGACTTCCATTTGTGCCAACAGGAAAAAACACTGTCTGAGTCTAGACTCATTCCAGCAACTCTGTGAAGGCCGTGCTGCACTTTTGAGCTAAATGTTAACTTCAGCATGTTGATGTTGGCACTAGATAGAAAGTTAAAGTGATCTTACTGAGGGTGACTTGAATGTCTGTACCAAAAACCTCATGCCAGTTCATCCAACAGTTTTTGATAAATTTCACTTAATGCCACAAATATGAAAGACATAGTGGCTGTAAAGGAAAAGGGGAGGGAACCAGGGATCACCGAAGTCTGAATCTTCCTCTGTGCACCACGAATGTCTGAAATGCAACAGTTTGCCCAGTTGTCAGGAATTGTCATTTCCAACTGAGCACATTAAGGACTTCTTTTCCATGTTGGTTTAAAAGCAGAGATTCAAAGGTCATTCATGACTCTTCTCTGCAAGATGTGATATGACTGAAGTGTCAGAGACAACTATTAATGGACCATGTGGTGAGATTGTTTTGCCAACTACTGTTTCCAATGTTTCCCCCCCAAAAGCATCCTTTTTTTCGAAGCTCAAAGTTTTCAGTTTAATTCTTTAAAGTTAAATCTCTCCTATCTGTCATTCCAGATCCTGGACCTGCTGTGGAGCGACCCGATGACCCAGGACGGCTGCATACCCAATGAGGTGCGTGGCGGAGGCTGCTACTGGGGCCCCGACATCACCGAGGACTTCCTGAACAGACACAACCTGCAGCTCATCATCCGCTCCCACGAGTGCAAACAGGACGGTTATGAGTTCTGCCACAATCGTAAGGTGAGCTGAGACCGAGATGACCCACAGAGGCTCGGCTATGGTTATTCTACAGTTCAGTGGTTAACCAGCTACGTAGATTAGTGTGAATTACATTTCATCCTGTGATCACTAACATGGTTGTTAAAAGTGTATTGAAATATAAATCCTTCCTTTAATATCACCCAGGTCCTCACCCTGTTCTCTGCCTCCAATTACTACGATGTTGGGAGCAACAGAGGAGCCTACGTGAAGCTGGGTCCAGACCTTGTGCCTTATGTGATTCAGTACCAGGCCAGCAGCATGACCAGAGAGCTCACTGTGAGACAAAGGTACAAAAACCTTCTCATTCCAACTATTTAACTACTTAATTGATTTATCAGATAATTGTTTGGTTTAGAGGCTGGAACCACAAAAAGCTTAAAGTTAAAATCTGACATTTGGATCCTTATTACAGGAGTTAGATGATAACATTGATACCATTCACATCTGTCTGTTGAGTATGAGGCTACAGCAGCATATAGACTGGACACATGTGGAAACAGCTGGTCTGGCACCATCCAAAGGTAACAAAATTTGCCGACCAGCACCTTTAAATCTCATTAACACTTTAATCTTCTTGTTTGTTTACCTGTTATGTTTACCTTTGGACAAAGCCAGTCTTTATGCTAAGCTAAGCTAATTGTCTGCTGGCTGTAGTTTCATGTTCAACATACAGACATGACAGCGGTATCTCATCTAACTGTTGGCAAGAAAGCAAATCTGATTGTTTACCAAAATGTCAAACTTTGTCTTGGAAAGATTAATTGATTATCAAAGTTTTGGTCAAATTATCTTCCTGTGACATGACATATCTACTCTTTTATTTTTCTGCTTTTGCTGCTGTCGCTTGTCTTATCTGTTTCACTCTTGCTATCTCGTCTGCAGTGTTGGACGAACCGAGCGCTCAGCCCTTAAAGTCCTGCGGGAGCAGCTGTTTGCGCACAAATCTGACCTCATCTGTGCCTTCAAAAAGTTCGACAGTGAGAACACAGGTGTGTAGTGTCACTTTCATGAGCCAATTCAGTCCTCAGCAGATCAGGCGTTACTTAACTTTTATTACAGATCTCTTGTGTTTTTCCCCCTTGTGGTTCTCAATGGACAATATGTGGCGGGGCAGAAATGTGAGCCCACACTTTTGTATTCTGTGTGAAACATTTTAATCCCCATTCAGAAAAAAACGTGATCTGATCAAAGTTCCCAGAACATTTAATGTTGTTCAGTGAGTTA
Organism: Centropyge bicolor; assembly: GCA_037975185.1. Lineage (NCBI taxonomy): Eukaryota > Metazoa > Chordata > Actinopteri > Pomacanthidae > Centropyge > Centropyge bicolor. The sequence goes on along the minus strand of JBBMOC010000020.1, from coordinate 7,922,598 downwards.
CTTTAATTCAGTCAACAACCTTTATTTTTCTCAAGCACATAACAAGCAAATAAGGAAATATATAATTTCCTGTCTTTCAGTCCTTGCAGTTTTTTTCCTTTATGACAGATTTATTTACATTTTTGCTCGTGGGGGGAAAATATCTCATTAAAAAAAATCAACTTCAAACAAAAGTTTCCTTCATGTGCTTAAAATTTTATTCTGGACCTTTGAAAATAGTTAAAAAAACGGTGAGAGGTCCATTTACTGTATGACAGCAAGAGTTTCCAACTCCATCTCACAGTCTCCATCAGCTGATGGAGTTACTGGTATGTTTAAAGTAGAAGCTACTTAATAAAGAGAAGCTACAATGAGACATGTTGGTTAAAAGATTCAAATGACAAAGCTTTGTTGCTGTCTCAGCTTTCACTTTTGCTCTGTGAAGTTTATTCTTTGCGGGCTGCGTATCTGTAGACACCATTTTGAGAAGTGTTATAAATACAGTGGATCTATGGATCATGGAATACATAAAAATTACACTTGTTGATCTTTTCACACGTATCTTCTCATCAAGATATTTACTGAGTGGGACATGTGGTATTACAATTACAAAGTGTCTCAGGCTAGTGTTTGCCTGTGTGTTCTTACGTCATATTTTTTATTGTGATGTTTGGTTTTGATACAGCAGTTCTCTTAATCCAAGACAGTGAAAATAATTTAATTAATATAATTTAATCTTAAAAATAACTCAGTGCTCTTTACAAACAATGTAAAGGTGATGCTAGTTCTAAATGACCTTAAATGTATCTTTGGCTTTTCAGTATTGTAATTGTTTTTATTAGATATAACTATTGTATTTTGGCTGTAGTATATATTGGTTGGATTGCTTTGTGGGTTGGGTACTGGTTGGATCTTCAGACGCTTTTTGGAGTCATTTGATTGGACTGTGTAGGTGAGCAATGGATGAGAAGTAGGCCGAAATGCAATAATTGAAACCAGATAACAGGTAAAATTTTTGCCTCCGTCAGGTCTTGTGTCAGTGAGTGACTGGGCCTCTGCAGTGGAGAGCGTGATGTACCTCGGTGTGCCCTGGAGGATGCTGCGCTGTCAGCTGGTCACCTCCAAATCCAGTGATGGCATGATCGACTACCACGAGTGGTTCAATGATCTCGCCATCAAGGGACCCAACACGGATGTAAGGACGCTGAGCTGGAGACAGATGATGGTCACAGAAATATTTGTGTCTTATAATCACAGTTCAGGATATTTTATAAATGAAAATAAAAAAGCTCTTCATCAGGACAATTCTCACTTAGTTTTCATCATTTCTCCTCTCGCAGCACATCGACCAGAGTTTGCTTGAGACTTTGTATCGTCACCGCTCCACCCTGGAAACTATCTTCAGAATCGTAGACACAGACAACTCAGGTACAAGAATATTATTCATGACTGAAACAAGTTACATGAGCACTCTGAACATATATTCACACCACTAGCTTCTTTCTTTTTCAATGGACAGTGTTGTTCTGGTGAGTCTGGGTGTTTGTGCATCTTGAATGAAAAAGCCAACCAACAGTTCAAAACTCCAAAGATATTAAATTTACAGACATGTAAAACAGAGAAAAGCATCTGCAGCCACAGGGTGTTTGGCATTTTTGCCTGAAAAAAACAAACTTAAATGATTGATTGACTTTTCAAAATACTGTAGTTGCAGATTATTTTTCAATCTAATGAAAGATGATACAGTATGAAGTTGCATTATGGGAAGTGTAGGATGCAGTGTTTTTGAACCGATACAAATGACTAAACGTCAGGATATCTTGACCTCCACTGCTTGAATTTTGAACATTCTCTCTTTTTATTGTGTTGCTTATGAGTCCCCCAAATTTGTGGAAGTTCAATACTACATGAGTGTTCCTTCAGTCAGACATCATGAATTAATTTATCCACTAACTCACAGAGACAATCCAATGCGAGACAGTAGTGCGGTGGAGGTGTAAAGGGTTTGTCATGAGCAGAGACGTCCACTGAGGTCAGCCTCTGTTAAGCCACCTGTGGCATGCAGAAGAGGCCACAGCATGTTGCCGCCTCCTGAATCATCCTAGTTAAGATGAGGATTAACCCACTGATCTACTGGTCTCTCTATCCCCCACCTCTGACCACACACACAATGACACACACACACACACACACACACGTTTCCTTTATCAATATCTGCCTGTTTCCGTGTTGTTTTTTCTCCTTCTCACATCTCTAATCTCCTCTTTAACCCCCTTTAACCTTTATCCTCCCCAGGCTTCATCACCATCGAGGACTTCCGGCAGACCTGGAAGCTGCTGAGCGTCTACCTAAAGATGGAGATCACGGACGAGGCCATCTCTGACCTGGCCGTCACCATCGACAGCAACCACGACGGCAGCATCGATATTGACGAGTTCATGGAGGCCTTCCGCCTCACGGACAAGAAGAGCCGGCTGGAGCGAGGACGCAGCATGTTCATGGGCACGGCCACCGACCTCACCAAGCTGGAGGGAGACCCCAACATTTGAGCGCAGAGAGCAAAGACTGAAAACAGAGTGACCCCGGCTCAGACTCCACGCCAGGCAGCCAGGCAGAGGGCGGGGAGATGAAGGCCAACACAAGCTGCTTCAGTGACGCACATTATGACGTAGGATGCTGCTGAGCAACAGCCGCGTGGATCACAGGGGATTAGGAAGAGGTTGGAGTTCAGGGTATTTGACAGCCAATGCTCATTTCACATTTTGAAGCCGTTTTATCCACTGAGGAAGTGTGGGTGAAACACCAGCCTGCATCATGTTTAGACTGTACGATAATTAAAATCATAATATTAGATGCTGTGATTACAGTTGTAATGAAAACCTTTTTATATCATCCATATCTATCATTACTTATAAGAACACAAAATGTTTTGACACAACACAGATGTTTCTATTTGGACAGTTTTGATATACTGACAATTGATTATCGATTGTCACTGAAGAGCTATTGACAAGAAGCTATATCAAAATGCTATCAACATAAATTAGACAAAATCTAAAATTTCAAGAAATGTTTATTTCATATTCTTAGTTTGGGCCTCTTCACGTTTCCTATTCTTGGGTTTCAAGCCTGGTATTTTCAGCTATAATTTAAGGCTCTTTGTGAATCTTTCAGTTAGCCTTTCATCCACATGTGATGTGCAAATAGTTGCATTACTTCTAAAGACTTTATAGATACCAGATATGATACAAAATTTAATTATGATAATATTATAATAAAACAATGAATAATTGTGCAGCTCTACATCAGTTGCACTAAGTATTTGCAACTAAATGTTGCTGGTGCCTTAGCAGTAGAAGTGTTTTAACTTCTAGAGATGAAGTCTAGTTTGCACTGTTGATGTTTTGTATTAACTGCCAACATTGTATTGGGATCGCTCCTTGTGTCATCTTGTCCAGAACAGAGAATTCATTCTTTCATTCAACTGACTTAGAAAATATAGTGTGTCCTCCTCCAGATTGTTGTTGAACCCAGATCATTCACTGTGTTTTAAAGGGATAGTTTGATATTTTGAAATACGTTCATTCTCATGTTTGAGAGTGGGAATAGTCTCATCCAACTCTCTGCAAGAAAGGAAATAATAACCATAATGATGAACTATCCCTTTAAGATATGAAGGCCTGCGAAGGTGGTGTTGATGTTTTCTAGTTAAATCTCCAATGTTTCCATTGTCAAGTAAAGCTCTCATATTGTTTAATATTGTTGAACTCAACCATTAAGAATGTGATGAAATCAGTGTGCATGTGTGTAATATTTTGTTGACTGTAAAATGTAAGTTTTATTGTATGTTTTTTTTCTAGCATGCTGACCATATAAAATGTTTACTGTAAATACAACAATACTGCAAGGCAGATTTGTAGTGTTCATTTGTGTCTTTGTTAGAGGTATATGTTAAGGAATAATATTATATGAAAACAATAACTGATCACACCCAGATATATTTGCCCAATAATTCCTCTCAGCCATTCCACAGTTAATAAAAAAAAAATTAATTAATAAAAAGTTAATATAAGTGAGTAATGTAATCATTAAAAATGATTTGCTGTTTGCAATTACAGGCATTTCATGTGATGTGACAATTAGCAACTATTGATGCACAATGTCAGCCTTTCAAACAGTAACACAAGGAGGAAACTAGGAGTTATTTTCTTTACCAAGTCATCCACTAATTATTTTCTCAGCTAGTCAGTTAATCATTTTGTTGTTAAGATGATGGGAAATAATGAAAAAATATGATTTTTCAAAAAGCAGTGCTTGTTTTATCTGAACAATAGTATGTCAAAGATATTGTATAAAGTCAAAGATATTGAATCTCTATATTGAATGACAAAGAAAGGCGTTAAATCCTAAAGCTGGAGCACATGGATGTTTTTTGATAAATGACCTAAATGAGCTCTACAATAAGAAGTTGTAATATCTAAGCGAATTTACAGATTAAAAGATAAGTTTAAAGGTAAAATTTAAATATAAAAATGGAACCAATTGTCCAACACTTTTTCTTAAGTAATAACATATCTAATTTAAATCACCTGAAACACATTCTTTCCTAATTTTAATAGCATTTAGTATAGTTAACATTAATAATAATTGGTTGTTATACCTTAAACATCTCATATCAAATTATTAACAATGTTATGTTGTTATTTATTAATTTTCCTGTCAGCCAACCAGACTAGTTTTCAGAATGACCAGCAGGGGGCACAAAAGACCATTTAGTACAACTAAGAGTATGTACTGCGCATCAGTGTGGCAGTAAGTTGCTCAACCATCAGTTAACCAGGAGCTCACTATAGGAGTAGACTATGGTTTAAAAAGATAATAGTTACCCACAGAAACAGGCTAAGCATACCAGTTGTTAAGGATGGATACAAAAGGCCAAACAAAGAGAGGTTTGTCTGGATTTCTTCAAGTACCACACCCTGAATTTGAGCCACAGCATCAGATAATGGAAATTCTCCTGGTTTAAACTGAATTATATCTCAGCAAGTGTCTGTTGTTGGGACAGCAGTTCACCTTTCAAATGGTAATCTGTCAACTGGGTGTGTATTAAAACAAGCCCAGAGCTGCCTGCAGTTTAAATGAGGTTGGATTAAAAGCATTGCAATGTTTACATGTTGTGATAATTTACCTGGAGACAGATTGACCTCGAACTCAACTCCTGTATGCGTTCTGATCTGTGAGGTCTATTCTATTCAGATCCTTCATGGAAGCATGTAAAAATACATCTGTTACAAGTTAAAAGTTTGACAATGCATTTTGCTTTTGTACAAATGAAACAATAGCTCCACATTTCACTGACAACTATGACAGTCGCATCAATCTTCTCATTTAACTCTCAACAAAAAAGCAAATAAGCGTATTTCCAAAAATGTCAAAGTACATATGAATAACGTGTAGAGCATGTGAAAACAAACCCACTGTGCTTCCCCAGAGATGGAGGCCGCCGTGCCGCCGCCTGTCCTCTGCTGCTTTTCACATCCAGCCTCCACCACCCCCAACATACAAACTCACGCAGTGGTGACAAAAGAAGGAGGCAGTTAGACCTATTTTCCAGAGCATCGGAGGAGGGGGCATCTATTGTTCACTATCTGCAGGTGGTCTTACAGTTGCAAAGCTGCTTGAATGAAGGATTTTCAGTCAACTGGAGCATCTCAAGGCTCTCGCTGTGATGGATTACTCATCAAGTGAGGGCCTAACTGCTATTTCAAGTAACATTAAAGTGCTTCACAGCTCTTAAAGGGAATAATTAATCAGACTCTGATAGATAATATGATTTTGTGGATCTGCATTGTGTTTATGTGTATTTTCTTGCCTGACCCTTCTCATTTAACTTTCATGAGCGATTTTTCCACATTTCCCAGAATGCTTTTTGAAAATCATCCGGCTTCAAGCACTCAGAGTTACATGAAATGAAAAATAAGGCTTTTGAAGAAACAAAGAACAAGAGGCTCTTCAGAGGAAAAAACAAGCAATTATTTCATGTGTTTACACAAAAAAAAATTGCAAAAACAGATCATTGCTATCATGAGACCATCGTCAGCTCCAGTTGGCTCCAGTTTTTTTTACGAGGCTGTAATTTCCAAAAGGTTTTCTTCCAATAAATAATCACATAATTTGGTTTTGGGTTTTCCTTTAATGAAATGCTCCATTTAAACCCATCAAGAGACTATGTGTTCCCTTAAAGTGTCACAAGCTGAAAAGTTTGACATTTACAACACATCCTGTATCTGATCGCTTTAGGGTCTTTTTAAACCTATAATCAAACTCAACATACATGCAAATCCAACATTCAACACTTTTACTGCACTGTTCAATTTGAGCAGGTATGGACGTTACTTGTGTAGATGACATTTGTGTTGTCCTCGTTTGTAATGGACTCACTGACGACTCTGAGGTTAAGATAAGGTGAGATAATTCATTATTGATCCCCCATAGTGGATATTCGGGCGTTGCAGCAGCCCAAGCATACAAATACATAACAGTATAAAGTATATAAATATTTAAAAAAGGTATATACAATTAATACAAAGTAGAATCTAAAGTGACTTAGTGGATAAGATGACGTTTCAAATACAGCAGCAAATGTAAATAGTACAATATGAAAGATAAAGACAAATCCAGCAGAATTGCTAAAGGAGTGAGTAGAGTCCTGAGTGCAACAGACAGTGTGTGTGTGTCACTGTCATTATGTATTGGGGGCTGTTGAGTGTAAGTACAGTCCTGTGCTGTCGTACAGTCTGATGGCACTGGGCACAAAGGAGCAGCTGAAGCGCTCAGTTCTGCACCTTGGTGGAATGATGCCCTGGCTGAAAGAGCTGCCCATCTGGCACAGCTCATCATGGTGAGAGTGAGAGGGGTTGTTCAGGATGTCTTTTGGACGTCCAGTTTGTTGAGTCTGCTGGCCTCGCCAACCTTGTTGAGGTGTTGTGTTGAGGGGTGGTGGGTGGAGACCAAGATCCACTGTCTGAGCTCACTGAGGTGGGGGATGCATTGAACCCATTGAAGAACAGATTCAGCTCAGCAGCAAATTCAGGGTCTCCCTCAACTCTGTTTGTAGTCTTGTTGCACTGCCCTTGTATTATTCTGTTGCATCCTAGCCTCAATCCTCTCCTTGTCGTTCTTTTTTGCCTCTCTCAGTTTCCTCCTAAATTCCTTTTGGGCTGCCTTGAGCGCCTCACGATCCTTGGACACTTCTCGATATTAAGAAGGCCTTTAATCTCTTTATTAATCCATGGTTTATTGTTGGGAAAGCAGCTAACCTTTTTGGATGGGACAATGGTGTCCTCACAGAACTGTATATAGTCCGTTATGCAGCGAGAGAGACCCTCTATGTCCTCTCCATGGTCCTCCTGAAACAGCTCCCAGTCTGTGACGTTGAAGCGCTCCTGGGGGGCCTCCTCTGTGTCCTTAGTCCAAACCTTCATATATCCTGTGTATCAGGTTGTGATCAGATTCTCCAAGAGGGGGGAAAGAAGAAGAGCTGTATGCCTCCTTCACGTTGACATATTAGAGTTTACATCTTTAATTCCATAGTATTTGTGTGAATAAATGGTGCAATAATGTTTTCTTCCAATCTTGAACATTTTATTTTGAGCAATTATCACTAGATTTGTACATTTTTATAAGCACATGTGCTGTTATTCTTGTATTTTGGGTTCCTTTCTTTGGCAGCTATATACTTTGTTAAATTGACAAAATAATGAGTCGTACACATACCATCCATAATCTAGCAAGGGCAGTTTAAAAGGTGCTAAACTAAGACAAAAATAAATTGAAAAATGAAGCTCGAATCGAGTGTACAAATTAAGCGTTCGGCAGAGAAGAGTTGCAGTGTCAGCATAAATAGTGTCGACTCTAATGAAGGTCAGTTCAGTTCCCAAAAAAATGAGTAATATGCACTTAAGGGAAACTGACGGAGTAAATACGCACGTGTTGACGTCTGTAGACCCTGAAACATTCATCTCAAGGGCAGAAACATATGATGTGAGTACAGACAGGGAGGATGTAACGGCCTCGAGGCCACACGTTAGAATAATGAACAGAAAGCTGCTGTTGTCTACACGTTTAAAGCCCTTGAGGATTTGTGGATTCATCTGTGTTGCAGGTTGAGATGAATGACAGAAACGTGCGACCTCCTCAACTCCTGAAAAACCTGCCTAGACTTGTTGCAGTTCAGCTGGAGGGGCCTGACATGAGGGGCAAACAGTCAAAACAACCAAGAGTCGGATTTGACAAGAGAGGAAAGAGTCACTTTGCTAAATGTATTTTGAATTTGTTGAATGTTTATGCAAAGAGAAAAAAAGTTTAATCTATGCCTGTTTGTTCAGTTATTCACAGCATTGAGGCCTTACTGAATACATCATAGTAATAAATTTAGTTGCAAATTTGTAATGTAGCCTACATCAAGTTTTAAAAGTGTAACCCTTATAAATTGCGGACTCACTCGTCTCAGGGGCTGTGGGTCTGGCGGGTTACAACGGTCTTGATTCTGTTCTTTTAATGCGGTCTTCCGTGCTAACAAATTCCCAATACGGCAGGACAGTTTAGCAGCTTTATTGACACACGGCAACACTACTCGCGCCAAGCTCTCTCTCCGTCCGTCCCTTAAAACCGCTGTACCAGAACATAGAGGTAGGAACAAACATTGAGCAGGGCAAGTAATACAAAATAACAAAATATCTGATTAAATAATTAAGGAAATAATATGTAAGGTCCAACATAAATTAATACCAAAATAATAAACAACTCAAACAAATGTAAATGAATATAATTATACACAAATCTAGTATTACAAAAGTAATAAAGTTTTATTAGAACCTGAACAACTAACATTGAACAAATACTGAATATATTTTTTTAAATTTTACGCAGCAGTTTGACATGTGTTTATTTCCTTTCTCTCAGTTAATGCATTCAGCCAATATCACTGTTCTTAATGCATTGTAGCTATAAAAGAGCAATTAGCTTAGCTTAGCATAAAGACTGGAAACAGTGAGAAACCACTAGCCTGCCGCCGCCTCTGAGAATAGTGATGTTTAAGAAGGATCATTTTAAAAGTTACTGATCACAAACTTTGTCCATTTTTCTGTAAATATGACTGAATTTATAGAATGAAACATTTAGATCTGAAGTTATGAGAGATCAATACCCTGATTTGCAGAGACTGAATTCAAACATTTACTGAAACTAAATTGACTACATGACTAGATGGCTTTCAAAGTTAAATATGTCAATACCATGAAGTCTTATTTTAAATTTAAACAATTATTATTCAGATTAAATTCCACATTCAGGAGTTTAGCTTCGTAATTTATATATAGAATTTGTATTTACCCACTTCTCTGGATCAGTTTCATCACCACAGTTTGTACAAAAGACAGCAGACAACCATGTGAACTTTGCACTTGACTGCAACTTTTATTTTTTTGCAAATACACTAGAAATGTTTACAAAAGCACTGTAGAAACATCTGTGCAGTGTAAATTATCAAAACTAAAAATGGATATTACTTTGAATTCATTTTGCACCTAACATGACAAGCAGGATTGTCATTTTCAGCAGCAAAACAAATTAGTATATCTCAAGAAGAAATGTCTGTTAGTGACTTCAGCGAATTAAGGAACAAAAGAAAGGATGGTATGGCACTAGTGCTCATCCCTGAAGGAGGGCTTCATTCATCTAGATAGGTTACACAGCATCAATGCTTTACTTTACTCAGTCATCAAGACAATCAGCCTTCCAGTAAAAAAAAAAAAAAAAAAAAAAAAAAAAAAAAATCACTCCAGTTTGACAGAAATGGCGCTTCAGCTCCACAAACACAAACTTACTCACACAATTTCTCATACTCAACCCACACAAACAATCTTAAACCATTCAAGAACACTCTTTACAGACACTTTACAGGGTTCTGGCGGCTCCCAGTGCGGCACACTGGTCCATCTTTTACACTTATATATTGTATTTCCAGGGTGGAAAATAATGAAATGATCAAAATGAAATGTGCTGAATATTACAAAAAATTTTACTAACTTACACTACAGAAAAAAAGGAAATAATTCTACACAAGTGAAACAAAACAAAAAAAACATAAATATTATGTGGCCCCTTACAAAACATCCACAATTTATTTCATACAGTTCTGTATTGCTTTGTCTTACATAATACTGAGATCTGCTCACAAAGAGCAGTGATTACTTTTGCTCTTGCACTGAGTGATAAAAAGCAATACCCATCACACGACCAACTTCTGACATTTTTCTTCTTTTTTTGTAAAAATTTGCCTTGATGTAAAAAGGCACATACACGCATCGATTCACACAACACTGCTGCAAATATTTCACATAGGTGGTGGCACGATTAAAAAAAAAAAAAAAAAAAAGGTTGGCGGTGGATTTGTGACATGGCCGTTATCACAGAGTAGAGTAAACACGGCGCTGGGGCAGATCTATATGGGTTATCTTTGGTCAAGCAGGGACGAGCCAATGGGCTTGAAAGATTAGACTCAAAGGTCAGTGTAGTAGAAGTCAGACAGTGGATGGCTCAGGTGTGTGTCTGAACAGATGCTGTACAAGCAACACACGCGACAGTCAGGATTAAGGTCTTTCAGGTTCAAGTTAAGAAGTTTAAAAGGTGGATCATGATGGGACTATGAGTTTGCACAAGGCGGTGGTTGCTAGTAGATAAAAGGCCTTTAGTGAATTGATTTAACTTGAAAACGCATACTCTCCACCACAGTGTTACTAATATCACACTACTGACACCAATCTGAGATGGTGCTGAAGTGGCTCGTCCTTTTTGTGCACCTCCAGCAAACAGTTACGTTTACTATAATAAACCCCAATGATACACGTGATATGGTCAGCTCATCTGCTAATAGAGTGGTTAAATGTCATAACTTTATAAAAAAAAATGTTGCTAGTGATAACTAACTGCTAATTCCAATAAATGGCAGCAAGCTTTGGGCTTTGTATCTTGTGCTCAGGTGTCAGAAAGGGTTGGCAGAAGTCAGACAGCCTTCAAGATTTAAGAAAAAAAGCCTCTGTACATCAACCTGAAACCGAAGACGAGCACAATATGGTAAATACCACATATATAAATACAAGTCCATAGGTTATGGCATTTTTAGCAGCAATAACAAATACAAAAGTATATCAAAAGAAGACACTCCATGTGCTGAAAAGCAAGTAATACAGAGGATGTCTGTTGTTCACTTACACAAACATCCTTCCTAACCAATACTAGTGAGGACAAACCATTGAAATGTCATGGACATGTGGACAATTGAAATGTACTCAACACGTGGACCATTGAAATGTACTGAACATATTTACCATTGAAATGCACTGAGCATGCGGACCACCTGCATTGAAATGACCAGGACAAAAAATAAACAAACAAACAAAAAAACATTGAAAATACACAGGGCACAAAACTTCCAGGCAAAGTGCAGGGAAATTTCCACGTTGACAGTATTATGGCCTTAAATTCACTTCCCATTAACGACTACCACTGAGTTTGACATGTGACAAGTGTGGCAGACAGAAAAATGAAAACACGACATGAAACATAAGACAAACAGTGATTCAAGTGCTGTACGCTGCGTTTTTGCCTGAATGCCTACAGCTCCTTGGTAAACTGAACGACTGCACAGCGGCGAGTGGTGCACAGGGCTCCCTCAAAAACCCAATGATTCCACTTTTTTTTAATAGTCACGGCACTTGTCAGTGTCTTTGACAGATCAGCTGTAAATATATATATATATATATATATATATATATATATATATATATAACAATAGGACAAAAAACCTGGTAGCTTTGTGTGAGGACTGGTTTTAGCAATCCAAATTGTGCTTTCTCTACTTGGTAACAGTGTAGACGTGCAGGAGCGGTCAACACCAGAGCAAAGTTAGTGTCTTTCAGCACACCTAGGAGGACTGCTTGCTGGATTTGGTCAGAGGTATCTCAACATTTCCCCTTTACATATGTACAATAATGACAAAGTGATTTCCAGCTTATCTGAACAATGTATGAACATAAAGAACACACTGAACCGTTATAAGGCAGAAAGCAGGTTCAAGTCTCCCTTGTAAGTTCAGTGGGTGTTTTTTTTTCTTCTCCTTTTGAACGTGTGATGAAGCCTAACAGTTGCAACTTGAATCGAGCTACTGTTGGAATTCCTAGTCATTTCACAGCTAACAAGTCATCACCTTAACTAACGATAATTTGGAAATGTAGCAGTGGTCACTGAATACTTCAGTTGTTTTTAACTAGTGTTCTAGAAAAAAAGGTAAATGGTGGCAAAAATGAGGAGAGGAGGGAGGTGGGTCAAAATCACAAGTATTCCAGGTGTCACATTATACTGTGCCTGCATCAAGAAAGAGTTGCCCATTGTAAGATAAAGGTGCACACACATGTTCACTAAGTCATACTGGAAGTGTGATGTGTGTGTGTGTGTGTGTGTGTGTGTGTGTGTGTGTGTGTGTGTGTGTGTGTGTGCACTAATTCATCTTAGGAAAAAAAAAAAAGGCAAAAATGCTATAAATAGTTTGGCTCAGTCTGTTTCTCTGCTTCCTTTGTTTTGTTTTGTTGTTTTTTTTTTACAAAAAGGATATGCTAAGTTCAGTTTTGTTAGCAAAACCATTCTATCCTCTGAGCACAGGAACTCAGAGAGTTTTGTCCTAAGGATTCAGTATAGGGGGACATTTTTTTTTTTTTTAATCCGTTGGCTTGAAGTTTTCTCCTCGCGCAACACTGATGGAGAGGAAAGAGCAAGAATACGATGGTAACAACACCCACTGTTGTTCAGGTGAATGCTAAACACTCTCTCTGAGCCGTATTGGTCGGCAGAGTCTGCTCCGAAGATCATGCATCTGTGTACAACAGCGACGCCTATGCTACCGTGTTCCCTCAGAAGAATTTAGGAAAAAGGCTTGTCCTGGCCGAGCCCATCCAGAGTCCCTTCGTTTTAAGGGCCAGCCAGGACGTAAATGAGGAATAGACTGTGGGAGTTTGTTTGTGTTGCAGTACGGCAGGCAGTGAGGGCCATGCTCAGCAGGTAGAGTAGAGGAGGACAGACAGTCATAAGAGGGCTCAGTGAGAGGAGCAATGTCTTCATTGACTAAACATTTACTGGGGCTCGTGTCCCACCCCATTCCCTATCCTCCCACACCCCCACCCCAAAATAAGTGAAAATGAGCCCACTGTGTATGCAACCCCCCACCCGTGGTAATGTAACACCCATGTGCTGCTCCCTCATCCCCCTTCCTGAGCTCCACACTTGGGGAGGGGACCCTCGATCAACACTTCTGGGCCTCCACTGGAGACATGGCAATGTAGGAGCCGTTCCTCATTGGCTGGTTGGCTGGCGTTTCTGACGGCTCGTCAGGTTTGTCGCTGACCTGAGTGTAGGCCGTGTCATCTTTCACCGTCTGAACAGGAAGAGTCAGGAGGACAGCAGGCGTTAGTACAAAACATGGAAGTGGCAAGACGTCCAAATATTCTTTTTTTTTTGGACTTAACACTGACATTAAAATGGGAATAAATGTTTTGACTGAAATGTCCACAGTGAAACCACATCCATCTAAATATGCACCAGTTACGACAACAACCACCACAGAAAACATAAGAATACTTAAAAATAAAGAAACATATTACACTGTGAGGTGAAAACTTAAAAAGGAATATTATGTCCCATAAAGATAATTAAAAATGATAAAAATAAGAGGTGATGGATAACAAATTAAAAAGAAGAATAGCAAACAAGGCAAAAATTAAGACTTACAGTAAAAGAATGAAAAGCTTCAGTAAAATCAATACGTTTTACTTCATTCTAAAACAGAAAAGGAAAAAAGGGGGGTTACAGAAAATTAAAATTAGAACATGGTTAATACAACACTTCTTCACATTGCAATTAAGCATGTTTCAAACATTCTCTCAACGCTGAGCTAAAAGTCTAAACTTCAATGTATGTTAAAGGAATAGTTTGAAATGATTTTTAGCAGAGAGTTAGATGAGAAGATCAATACCTTTTATATATCTGTAAGATAAATTAATTTAGGCTAAGCAAGCCAGCCCCGACTGCAGGTTCATGTTTAACATACAGACATGACTGGTATTGATCTTCTCATCTATCCCCCAGACACTTCCCACAATGTCAAACTATTCCTTTCACATGCTGCAGGCCACTGTCTGGACAGTGAACCTCCACTACAATAATCTGTAATCCTAGGGTGATGAGGTCTGGGTTTAGGTCAGATAGATAAATAGGTGAACATGCACTGTAAATTATTCTCTATACTATTCTAGTTCAACGAACTTTGCTATTCGATAGTGCTAAGCCAGGTCATAGCTACACAGACCAGAGGGGAAACTAAGATACTTCCTTCCTGAATACAAGATGCGTGGACTGTTAGCAAACATTCAGCAAGAAAAAAAATGCACCATTGAATCCGGAATTGTGGAAAACAGCTCATGCTGACTTTGCTGTGCAGGGATCATGCAATGTGTTAGTTAACATGCACGTAGTTTGGGGTTAAACCTGCAGCAGCTCAGGAAACTGTTAACCATGCAAACAACCCAGTCAAAACTGCAGACTTTACTGTGGCATATTGCTATTATAACTATTATCAGGTTACGTCTCATTTACTCTGTGAGCTAATGTCAGTAGGTAGCACATACTTTTCAAACCAGGGTAACTGTGAGGATTAATACTACACTTAAGTCCACAACAACAGGGTCAGTTCCTACCTTCTTCTGGCGGTTTCGGCAGAACAAGACAACGAGCACCAGCAGCAGGATGATGCCCATGCCCACGATGAGCAACGGGAAGTTTGACACAAGAGTCACGATTAGGAGCAGCGTCCTCATCTGGGATGCTGATTCATCGTCAATAGTGGCCGTCTATAATCGAGAGAGATGATTATTGATTTTGTGTTTGACTAATGACGGCAGGTTTGTCTCAGACTGACACCGACTGAAATCCTCACCTCATTGACGAACATGATGGGGAAAATGGTCTCGTTGATGAACTTGGTTTTGCTGCAGGGAGAAAGAGAGAGAGAGAGAGAGAGAGGGAAGAAGGTCAGGGAGGACATCTGGCTCCACATGTGGCTGAAAAAGGGACAGTGTGACAACAGCAAAGTAGGGCACAGTTCAGCAAAGTTCAACTTACGGGAAGCCTTGGACTCTCTTCAGGATGATATTGAGCTGAGCCCTCTTGCAGGCACGAATGGGAACACCTGTGGTCTACAAAAACAGGAAGGTTTCCATGATTCTTAGTGCAGCTCAGAAACTTTATTTTTCATTTTCTTTCCTGTAACTTTCACATGCTGGAAGAAAACGACTGCGATTAACACCCTACATTTAGAGAAAATCTGATTTCCTTTAAAAAACAAACTCCCTAAACTTTATAGATTTTGACAACCCCAAACTCCATATTCTCTATTTTTGCTTCATTTTTTGTTTTGTTTGATATCCATTTAAAACCTTTGACATTAATGACGTAAGCTGACCAAAAATAATACAGAGGAACCATCAATACAAACACAAACAGTAGCTACTACTATGAATTAAAACAACTGATTATCATTTCAAAACAGTCATAAACCAGCAGATCAAGGTTCAACATGGATTCCTTTTAATGGTCCTAATCTGTTGGGACAATAAATATTAACCATACCGGTTGCAGGTCGAGGTACGTCTCGTGCTCTTCCTTGTTGGGGTTGAGCCCCTCGACCGCGTTGATGTACTTCGGGTCGGCTTGATAAAAGTGTGGGAAAGATACCACGATGGGAGCACCTTGAAGGAAACAAGAGAGACAAACACATGTGTCAGTTCCTGCTCGTAATTCTGAGATAACTTAATCTAAACAACAAGGGCTGGAAAAAGATAAAGAAGAAACATGAGATAAGATAAATGAACTATCAGGTAGTGTGTAGAGGTACAAGCAGATATACAGATATATTGGTGGCTGATAGCATAAAGAATGTGTTTCAGGTTGAACTGTAATGATGATAAAATAAGAGTGTTCTATAGCACTTAGCACCCTTTCTTTACCTCTCCTTTCTTTGAAGCTCATCAAAATTAAACTTTCAGACTTTGATTCAGATTGGTTTCTCAGATCAGATTTTTAAGACAGATTGTCCACACTTTCATTTAGGAGTGATCTTTTGATTTGTGAAGATTTGTGTGTTGGGACATTACCGATCAATCTGTATGTGTTACTGTGATTGCAATGTAGGCATCATTAACTCTGAATGCTGGTGATGTGGCTTTACTTTACTTGATTGTAAAAATAGTTGTTGGTTAACTTTCTGTCAACTGAGTAATGGATTGATCGACCCATTGACCCATTCAACTCTACTTTATATCCACCTGTCTCAATTTCAAGAGATTTGGTGTCAGTCTTACTCATTTTATTTCATGTGAAGCAATCTGACATTGTCTTTTTAACAATGTCTCATGAAGATTAGACATGACTTTGATTCGTTTTTAAATTAATTTTTCATTATATGTAAAGGCCTTAGTGCTTCCTAATGTATGAACAGTTAAATACGAATAAACTTGTTTCAACCAAGCATAAAACTCATTTCATATAGGCAACATATCACCATCACAAAATGATGCCCATAAGCACTCAGATATTTTGTATTTTATTTTTATATTTTATTTTTGGAATCAGCCTAAAAAGTGCTGTTTCATTACACAGCACATTACATTTTTCCTTTTACACTAAATTACTAAAGGAGATGCCTTGGGACAAAACATTAAACAGTTCGTATTTGAATACTTTATTGTGGTTGGAATTTTTTTTTTTTTTTATACCACACAGGCAAATTCAGAATGACACCACCTAGCACATGACATCAGGGCTTTGTCTTGATTGGCTCTCCATCTGGCATCACATAAATTCATCCAATCAGGCGTGTTTACTTCATATGAGTCAGAGGGGCTGGGTGTTGACAGCCAATCAGGTTTCAGGATGGAAAGAATTCAATCAGCACCCACTATTTCTAAAATTATTCAATAAATCTACTGTTATGTGAGTTAATTAATACTGTATATGTTGGAACATAATTATAGGAAAAAATGATAAAGATTTTACTTTTCTTTTCTGCATTTCTGCTTAATGTTAAGAGTGACAGCTGCAGAGAGACAGGAAATGCAGGTGGGCAAGAGGGGGTGACACGCACCAAAGGACCCAGGCTTAAATCAATTCCGGGCTGGTGCAGTAAGGACTCAGCCTTGATATATGGTACAAGCTCTACCAGGTAAACGGCAATGTTTTTAATAAACAGCATGTAAATTTCACAAACAGCAGAGTCCTGGAATTACAGTAGCATATCTGTCAGCAATACAGTGACTTCTTGTGTCAAACCCACTGAAGACGTCCTTATCAGTGCAATCACACTCCAGTCAATGACCACCATAAAATACCTCAATGGCCCATACACACAGTCAGCACAGTTAATCATTGAACCGTGTACTGAGTAAAATCTGGCATGCTCAAACAGTGGGAATGTCAGACACCAGGCAGGGGACGTGGTTGCTGACTGAGAGGACATTATTTTGGGGGGTAGAGAAAGGGGGTGGAAACTGTGTCACGCTTGGTTTGGAGTCATAAAAGGGAAGTGGGTCAGGCTCTATGGCAACTGAGGAGAAAATGGGGTAGTCCCTTACCTTCTCGACAAACGCTGACTTTAAGCACCCCGGTGCCGAGACAGTCTCCAGCTGGCACGCAGAAGCCCTCGTTAGTGGGGTTGTCCTTGGGGCTCATGAGTACGTCACTGGGGGGTGCGAAGCGGTACGCCTGGATGCCTTTCACCTCTACGTCCTCCACATAGGCTAGATGAATAGACCTAAGGAAAGAAAACAAGCTCAGTGTCTACTTAGAGAAATCATAAAATAAGAACTACATACTAAGTATTGTTAAGAAAGAGCTGAAGAAGGAAAAAGGAAGTAGTGGTTAGTCAGGATTAGAAAAGTAAATGTATGACGATCACTTCTTGTATAATCATTCCTTAAAGCCTCCCAAGTATTTTGAGGTCATGCTCTTCGACTCTCCCATGTGCATTTTGAGTTCATTGCTAGCGTTATCGCAAGTTGTAATAGCCACAAACTCAAGTTCTTATCACTGGATTTGTAAGCACATTGTGCATGACTCAGCTGCAGTTTCAAAATCGTCACTGGAGTCTCTGGTCCTCGCCCTGCCAGGATGATTTGACTGTAAACAAATGCATAGCCTAATCAGCAACACGTGCATACCTGCAGAGATCAGCAGCAAAGATGTAGAGCAGCTCGTTCCTGTTTATCAGAGGGTGGAAGACTGCGCCATCCGTACCATTGATCATGTTGCTCTGATTGGAAGACCACCAGGACATCTCCCTGTTGATTAAGAAAAAAACGGTGGTATTATCTTATTTTATACTTCTACTCCACTACAATTGAGACGAAATGGTGTACTTTTACATCAATAAACGTTGTTAAAAATTAAACCAGAAGTAGTTATTGATTCATTTTCTGTCTAATTTTCTGTCCCGTTTTCTTCATTTAATCTAAAGGAGGTCAAACTAGTTCAAACTAGCTCCACACCAGCCACAACAGTAAAATGTAAAATGCAAATATAAGTGCATTCATGTCCATTTTGCTGCCAGTACCTCTGTATTTTTACTTAAGTAAGATTTATACATACTTCAAGTATGCTGTTATGTTGGTACTTTTAGTACAAGTAAAGGGTCTGAATAGTTCTTCCACTACTGAAATCTACCTATACATGCTGATTACTTTCAAAGTACAAAGTCACTCTGGATATCCAAACATTCATTTTGCAATTGTGTTCGACCTAAAACCAGGGAGCAAAGGCTTTCTCCTCTGGACTTTCCAATACAGGTTGTGTAACAAGGTAAACATAATAATACATGATATTCATGATCTAACTCTCATGACTGGGACAAAGTGGAAGCCGTGTGTTAACAAGTCTCTCAGGTCACAGATGAGCGCATGAAAAAAAAAGAGACAGATCTGTTTGTTCACAGACACTTGACACTGCCTGATGGGAGTCTTTACCTCAGGCCGTTCCATGTGTCGATCTTGCCATAGTCCAAGTAATTCTCCTCGCCGGTGTGGAACACAAACTCTCCTTCATGGGTGCCATTTTTCTGTGGAAAACAAGATGAGACATGAGGTTCAAACTAAGCTGCTGTGACGGGCGACTGTTCAGGACACAGTGCAGAAGTGCTGAGTCAGAAATAGGGTATATGTCTGCTGGCAAAGAACCATGGGAATGGTGAAAGACATACTGCTTTGTACCGGTCATCAACATGCCCCTTGATGTAATCTCACCAGACTCCCACACAGTAAGGCATTAGATATTGATTGAGGAACACAAAATATTTGTTCCACATAAACTGTTTTGAACCTCAGAGAAAACTACACTGATATTTTAGAGGGCACTTTTAACTTATAGGGCTGCAACTAACAGGTATTTTCAATGCTGATTAATCCTCCAATTATCCTCAAGAATAACTGATTAATTTTTTCTTCTTTCTTCTTTCTGAAAAATACACATTTTCCCTTTCTACTGTCTACAATACAATTTCCTCTATTGTTTTTTTTTTTTTTGGCTTGTTTTGTTCAAATAGCAGTCCTAATCCCACAGATATTCTGTAGAGTTAATTTAATGTTCATCAATTGATGGACAAAAAGCTCTATTTAAGATATGCAAAATGCTGCACTCAGGATCACAAGGACAGTGTTGTCACCGCCTGTTCCAAGTTGCAGACGTTGCTCCATAAACAGGAAGCAGAAGCATCTGCCATCAGCATATGGCCAATCTCACTTCTCTTAGGTGACGCCACCACAGAAGCTTACACTCATTTGTTGTTTTAGTAACTCCTGACAACCGGCATGCAAGAGCTTTCTAAAGGTTATTGCACTAAAATAAGATCAAGCTTGCCTCTAAAGGTAGACTGAGGAACACCACCAAGCTTACCTTCCACATCAGCCCAAAATATTCGTCCACCTCAGGCTTCATGGAGTGGACCTTTGTGAGAAGAGGATCTTTGAAGCCCCACAGAACCTCGTGGACAGTGCGGGTCATGAACACATCGACGCCCAGACTATTCATGTACATTGAAACCAAAGTTCGCAGGAAAAAGGAATAGGAGTTCAGCTCGTTCATCACCGCCTGAGAACAAAAATAAAAGTGGTCAAAAACAAAAAACAGTGAGACAATTCTGTTTCTGTTTGCCATACATGAGGTTGTTTATGTGCCATTAAAGTGATGTCATTAAAATGTGTTTGTCTTGGTTTCACATAACTGAAGTTTGTATGTTCAAGATATCAAAATGTCACAACAAAAGCTAAGGACAATATAAGCTGGAAATTGTTCAGTGAATAAGAGTGTGTGAGAAAATAAAACACATGCCAATCAAATGACTTAAACTCCATAAACTGGCTGCTGCAGGTCATAATAACACACATTTATCCTGTACAGACACCGTGTCTTACCACAAAGGGGATGTTGACAGTCCTGACGATGTCAACCTCAGGGTCACCGGCTGACTTCTCAGGCACGAACACGAAAGTTTTGGGGTTGAGGGCGTAAATCTTAGTTCCATTCTCCAGGAAAGTCACGTTTTCCCGTGGCCTGTATTCCCTGGTGTGAAAAGGACATCAGTCAGTAAGTCCAGATGTCTTTTGTTTGATTTCACACTGATGTACCGGATGCAAGATGGCCTTCCTTAAACAGGACCTTCATGATCATGGCTAAAATGATGACCAGTTTCCTTTTACAAATTAGAGACATTTACAGCTGCAGATCTTCAGGTCCTCATATCAAACCTACCTGTAAGTATAGGGTCCAATCTGTTTAACAACTGCCTTCCCGCCTGCCAAGAACACCTCTGGATTGGTCACATTGAAGAAGTAATACTCCATATAAACCGGTGGAGGTGGATTCTTCCATGCCTCAAACACTTGGCTCTTCTCTGTCAAAGTGATTTCCTATCGACAAAAGAGGAAAATGGAAATTCATATTGAGAAACTATGTCAAAAAGCACTTGACTTCTCAAATTGCACACTTTGAAAGCACCCAAATGCGAGCGGTTCCACCCATAGCTCTTTGCTTTTCTGAATGAGCGCCATCTGAGAGCACACATGGCACTTTTCTGCAAGGAGCTGGTGCCGGGCCAAGACCCCAAAAACCCAGAGGGAAGCAGAGAAAAGTCCTTCATAGCTTAAAAAAAAAAAAAAAAACAACCCAAAATGTCAGGACGGGCAGAAAATCTCCTGCACTCAGTCTCTGACCTCAGCAAACCTAGGCAAGACTGTGGGCTACTGATCAGCCCACACAATTCAGCAATGTGTTGCAACAAGAGGACGACATGGCAACTCTGCAGCATTAGTAATCCAGATACGTGCAAGATGTCAGGTGAGTTTCTGTATTCACACCCTGCCAGCCCAAGCAAATGCAAAAAGCCGTAGATAGTTTCACAGATGTTTCGACTCTGATCACATGTAGAAAAAATGAGACTAAAGACTGAAGTTAGTGGTAAGTGTGTGACATAAGCCTGGTTGCCACCTGTCATAACACGAGCAGCGGTAACCTTTAACTGGACTATTCAACTGTGTAAGATAACAGCCAGCACGTTGACTGAAGGTGTTTGAAACCCAGGAAAAATCAGCAACCGTTTTCCATTCATGGTGGATATTTTTAAAGTTGGGAAAGGAGAAATGAGCCATTTCCTCTTTGTGTCTTTCTCATGTTGAGTTCCTGAAAGTGCTCTTTCCCCTGAGTACAGTGAGGTGCACTAGAGAGAGGCTTTACATCGTCTTCTGCAGTAGAGGCACTTGAGAAAATATAGCTTAGGGTGTGGCCGGCACTTCCTGTTTTGGTTCTGACTTCCGACCTTCAAACATGTTTTGCTGTATAGAATTGTTTCTCCCCTTTGCTACATGTTAGATCTCAGAGGGGTCGACCAAGAGATCTACTTTGATCGTCTTCATACAAAAAGGTGAGAAGGCTCAACTAAGTGAGAAGACATGTAAGATTCAAACACAGCTAAGGAAAATAGGCTCATTTGGCTTGGGTATGTGAGGTTTAGGAATTATACTCTATAATCTTACACTATTTGGACATATTACAATATTGATATGAGCAATTTAAGCCTACAAATCACTTTCATTATCAATTAATGTGCTGATAAGATTTTCAACTACTCTCTAGTTTAACTTGTCTGTAAAATGTCCCAAAATACTGAAAGATGGTCATTGCATTAGAAGCCATAGTAGTGTCCTTTACATGTCTTTTGTTTTATTTCTAATAATCAAGAATATCTGATGATACATTGCTCAGTCTGAGCTTTTTAAAAACCATGGTTGCTTTGAAAAGAACTGACTTATCAGTTGACGTCACAGCTGTGTAACTATTACCAAAAAGTGTCCTCAGAATCGGAGAAGACACACTTAAAAAGGAACTTGAGGTATTTAAATATTGCGATTCTCTTGAGTCTCCATCATTCTGCCTCTTAATTAAGAGCTGAAGTGAAACCAGGTAATGCAATAGAAGCGTATGACCATCACGAGCAGTAGAACTTGTGTAAAAAAAAAAACATCATGCCAAACCACCAGAAAGGACCTAATTTGTTCTCTTTTAAAAGCAAAATGCAAACTCTGTTACTTTCAAAACAGGCTTCTGTCTCGGCTGGCCTTTTCCCTGCAGCGTTTGATAGATCAGCGAGTGTATGTGGCCTGAATCCCCGTGTTTGCCAACCTTGAGCAAAGGTCTTTTGAAAGGCCTTCATCAAAGTTACGTGAACATCATTTATCTCCCATAAAAACCTTGATCTATCTCAAAAAAAAAAAGAAAAAAAAAGTGGAGAGGTTGAGTTGAGGGCTAATGAGTTTGAAGCACTCCAACTCAGCACTGACGGTAAAGTGAGCTGAGCCTTTGTCAAACAACTTCAGGCAAAGCTTAGGTGTGGCGTGGAAAGATCCTGCTTGCAACAGCTTGTGGAGAACAGGTAAAATAAAAATACATGGCAATGGCACATTTTCAACCAAAACATACTGTGCTTTACCATCAGGACCTTGTTCTTGAGCGCTTTGAGCTCAATCAGTCATCCTACCTTGAAAAGTCTCCTCTCCCAAACAGGGTTGAGAGGAGTGGCATGAGTGGGTGTTTTTCTTTTCAGCTCTCTTGTCTGAGCAGAACGACTTGGGATAGGCCAAGACTGGAACAACAACCAGGCGCTACGAGGTTGCTCTTAGGCAAAAAAATCGTGCCCCGGAGGCCAAGAAGTCTGTCAAATTCCTCGCGTGGCTTATACTCTCGCCTCCCTCTGCACCCAGCATGCCAGACTTGCAAAGTCTGTGTCCTGGAGGTAGCTTTTTAACTTGTCCCCAACAACTAGGCTACATCATTATTACAGAGAGCCACATTCAAACACCAGATTAGGTACATTTTTGGAGTCAGTTCAGCATGTCCGGGCCTGCCTAATTCAACACGAAGACTGTGGCAAAAGAGGATTAGTTATGCTGTCATTTCATGTAATCGCAAGCCACATCAGAATTATGTCCCCCGTCGATGAACTTTGACTAACTCTTTTAATTTGGATCCCCTGGGACGCTGCCGTGATTCAGATGAGACACAAACGAGACCCAGACATAAATGAAACTACAGGAGGGGGAAACCGTGTCAGTGTGGAAGCTGTTTGCGAGTCCCCTACTTGGACAACTAGCGTGTTTTCCGCTGAGCTGTTCCTGGCTTTTTCCTCTTTGTGAAGACTTTGTGAAGAAGCAGACAGATTTTAAAGAAGAGATTAGGAAGGGCCACAGAGCATCCAACACAGTGATTCATGTCAGTAAGAGGAATGCCAAGTATTTTAAAGGGTCTGCAGGGTGGGATAGGATGTCAGCTGCCAACACCCCCACCCAGCCCACCGGGCCGCCACCCCATCACCCCATACATGCCTGAAAATACAGTAACAAGCAGAAATTAGTCATTTCAGCTTGAACCATCACACACAACCCACCAGATCTCAGAAATATAAACGCGCCACTGCACAAGTCACTGATCAAATCGTATGTTTTATACATTTCACTCCGACTGCCATTAAATAAGAAATGTTTAAGCTGACTGGATGAAATGTTCATGTAATTGTTTAATCATTAAAAAAAATTGCTCACAAATAAATCCTCTGTGTTATTTAACTCACTTATACAGAAGTCATCAAGAAATAGCTGATGAAGCCTTGATTGATTTGTGAAACACTGACGACTCCAAACAGACGAGTATTGCGGTTCTACTTATATATATAAAAAAACAGCGGGGTTTGAGGGGGATTCCTGTACATAGATGCATCAACATGACCAACACCTTAAAATCTCTTCAGCTCTCGAAACACCTTTTAAGTCGCCAATTATTTGTGTTTTAAGACACATATCAAATGAATGCAGATATGTCCGGTTTATACAAGTAAGATGCCTGATTTGCAGAAAGGTGGATGGGCTGTCTCTCACCCTCCTCTTGCCACACCATATAAAACTTACTGTAGTCCAGCCACTGGAAGTCAGGGACTCCCCGGCTCCCTTCCCCCAATTCCTTAAGACCTGTACACCTCCCCCCTGCCCACCGTGTCCCTGCTGGCTACTATTACTACAGACAACCGTCAAAAAGTCAGTATATTAAGCCTGCACCGAGAGAAATGTGTCACCAGGTCATTCGCACAGCGCTGCTTATCAAAATGTTAGAGGATCAGACGGGAGAAGCAACATCATGTCCATATTTCCACAGTTCCTTTAATTTAATAATCTAGTTGAATTATGCAGAAATGCTGTACAGGAATTTTAAAAAAGCTATATCAAAGATGAATCCATAAAATGGGTTAAGGTCAACTCACCTCTGAGAGTCACACAATCATTATTCCCCTTGTGGGAGTTACAGGGGATTTCTACCCTCACATTTATTGTGATGATGTTTAAACACACACAGGTTAATCAGGTGTCTTGATATAAGCCTGAGAAAAACCCCATGAAGCTGCAGCACCATGTAATGGGACTTACAGGCTGCACAACCCGGATCATGCGGATTGATGAAGACATGGTTTTAGGTTCATCCTGCATGAGCTGGGGATGCAGGATGAAGCTATATCGACGTAAATAAAGCAAGATGGTGAAATAATAAGGAGATGTAGCACAAACACACCGGATGATCTTGTGACCCTGCATGAGATGCTGAATGCGCATGATTGACCACTGCGGATGAGACATTTAAAACAAGCGTGAAAGCAAAGACAAAGCCTTTTCCTCCTACATCGGCATGTTAAAACTGACCTTTTTTAGCCTGCTGTGGATCATTGTTTGGAAGACTTGAGCCACGACCAGGGCGATCCCCACTATCAGGAGGTGAGCGCACACGATCCCGGTGGCGTAGATGGCACAGGATCTCCGAGTCATGATGCCGGTCAAACTTCACTGAAGTCGATGATAACTTCCCCCTCAAAAATCAGTGTATTAAACTAAAGATAGCGGCGGTGATGTTGAGAGCTCGGATCCGTCCTCAGGTCCAGCAGCCGGGCTTTAAACTTCTTCTTCTCCGCCCTCCCGGATGAGTCTCCCAGAGGCTGAAGGGGGGTCAAAAATAATAACAGTAGTATCAAAAATGTTGGCACTTTCTCATCAGAGTGTCCGAGATCTCTCTCAAACCTGGCACCTAAAGAAAGGTGGGGAAGGAGTGAGCAGCTCGGAGGCGGCGGTGAAGTGAGGCAGCGGCTCTCAGCACGTCGGGACCACAGAAGAAGAAGAGCTGCCTCCTCCTCCTCCCCTTCCTTTACGCATTTAATGAAGCCGCTCAGGCGAACAGCGTCGTTTTTTTGGCGGGGGGGTGGAGGGGGTGGGTGTGTGTAAAAACGAAAGAACAGAGTTGGGCTTATGTGACTTTTTTTTTTTTTTTTTTTTTTTAAAGAATACTATAAATCAGAAACGGACATTTATCTTTTATCATTTATGTTTTGCTGCGCTTTTATGCAGTTTTATTGTTGTTAAATAACTTTAAAAAGCTTCATATTGAGATTATGTGATCATAATTAAAGTGTGTGAGCTAGCAATTGAACCTGCCAGGATTATGAATGAATTTGAAAGCATCTTGTTTATTTAAATGGTGGTTTTTGCTGCAACTGGCAACTTTTCCAATGTGCTGACCGGAAGTGTTTTCATGCATATGATCGGAAAAATGATTCACTGTATCATTAAAACTTTTATCACCATGTGTCTCTCTGCAAACACACACATAAATATTGAAGGCGGTGGACATCCGGTACCTTTTATAAACACTCCGCTATCTCGCCTCATCGCGTCTCCTTAAATAAGCGCAGCTTGGACATGAATAATGAGCCATTCAGGCAACCAACGATCGTTGACGCGACCCCTTTGTCCGACCGGCTCTGTCCGCTCATTGGCTACTGCCCTCCCGGACCACCGTCTGAGACCGCCCCCCGGGTGCTCTGATTGGTCAGACGCTGGCGAGTGCGATGTTGAATTTGATCGACTGATTTCGGGGCGGAGCTGCTATAAAGGAGGAATCGGCGGCGTGAGTCTCTGTACCGACTCAGAGGATGAGTAGCGGAGCCCTCTTCGACCACAGATGATGTAGTGGGGGTAACAGAAAAAAGTGCATGATAAATGGCCTGCATTATGGCCATCAGGAGGAAAACGACCACTTAATACTGACGAACATAAATTGTATGTTCAAAAGAGCCTCTCCATAAATATCACTGCAGAGAAGCGACAACACAAAAAAACTGCATTAACCTTGAGACAGAGTTTTGGACACTAAAATGTGTTGTCAGGTGGTTGCATGCAAACCTCCAAACAGGATGTTGCACACACGCAGATGGATGTATGAAGTGGATGTTGACATTTCTGGCCGTGAAGCTGAGTTAAAATCAAGGTTGACTGATTGTGTTTTTTGTTCCTGAACTTTTGATAATGATCATCTGATTCAATCCGATGTTTGTTTTGTTCTTTCCCCTTCATAATACAGCTGGATAGTTCACTGACACGACTTTTTCATTAAAACCTATTTTCTCTGTCAGCTTCTTCCTCCGAGTATTAACACCGTATGAATAGAAAACAACAATTCTGGTTATTTTACAAGAGAGATTTTCTGTGTTTTGTGTTATGTCTGGGATGTTTTGTAACAAAATCTGAATCAAAATGCGATGAGTTGTGGGGATGTTAATTTGCTAATTTTGCCAGACTGCTATCAATAAAACCCAATCAAACCGCATGCACACTGTCCTGATTAAATAGTGTGGCTGAATGTTTGAGTGTTAAGCTATTGACGAATAGCAACTCAAGTTATTCATTTCCTATGTGGGAGAGGTGGGGGGCCTTTTACATGTCTGTGCCCAGGGGCCCTCGAAAAATCCATCCATGTGCAGCAATCACATCAAATACAAATGTGAATGCAGTAGATTTAGAACTGACAATGAAGCTTTAACATGGACCATATGTGTCATGTTGCTGTGTTGAAAACAGCTCCTTATTTGCAAACGTATTATAATGTATAATGTTTCAGTGGTAACAGAGATACATTCCTGATGCACCATGCAGAAGGAAAAACAGCAATGACATTAACTTTGCAGCTACACTTGAAAAAATCCATTTGTTTCAGTGAAACATCCACAGATCTGTGCTATGCAGTGTTTGGCTGCTGGTTGGAGAGTTTTTTCAGAGCTTTGGTCCAGTGAACATTGATTTTTGATCAAATTTATCTGTGTTCATTTTTCACTATGATTTGGACCTAGCAGCAGCATGAACACTAGTACAGCAATTCAGATTTCTTGAAACAGGAATACCAATAAATGGCTGCATCAAAATCTAATGTTGCACCAATGGGCATGAAGCAGCTGAAGCCATTTTTAAAAAGCCATGGAAAATTAGCTTGAATGTCAACTGGTTCACTTCAAAGATGCTTTCAGACACAACACAACAACAGCACTACTGCAACACTAAAGCACATTATTTCCAATGGTTTGTGACATGCAACAGCTTTTCACAGCCCCGTTTGTAGGTGAACTGCTGCACCCTGTGGTGAGCCCAGTTCAAATCACTTTGTGTCCCTAATGCGTACTGAGGTTGATGTTTCACACCTTTAAATGGCATCAGTTCTTCACAACATCAAGCTCGTGATTGTGTTACCAGAATTTGGTTGAAATACGATCATGTTTCAATGTCGCAAAAGGTTAAAGGTGGCATTTCTCTCAGATTCTTCAGTACCTTTTGGAGTCTGTGGCACTCAAAGCATCTCACCAGTGTAAGCCTGAAACAGGACACTGGGGATTGTGAGCCTCCTGTGTCCTTATTTACAGGCAACACCAGCTGCTTATCTCAACAGCAGGCTTTTACCAAGAATTCTAGTGGACGAGATGCCAGTTCAGATACCAGGTCACCTAACGAGATGAGAAGGCTGGCTGGAGCTGCGTTTACTGACCAGTCATTCCAACATCCACCTGGCTCATTGACTGGGCTTTACTTGGTGTTTGGTTGATGGCCAATGTGTTAGGATGCGTCCTGCTATAAAATGCTTTGTGCGCAGTAATGGCCCGGACTGAAAGGTGAGCACGGTCAAGCAGCCGCCTCTTTCATAATCCATTCATAAATAAAGTAGGACAAAAGACTACAAATTTTCCTCGGGAAGTGATATACATCATATTGTTTGATGTTGTTTACTGGAAGGAACTGGCTGGGCTGGACTCTTAACATTAATGTAATTGAGTGTTACCGCATTGTACTAGGCCTTATGGCAATCCCAGAGGATGGGGGCTGCAGGAGGGGGGTGGCATCTGTTCAAACAAGAGAACTAAAAAATGCTAAAGAAAATCATCGGGGGGGAAGGATAACAGTCAAGTAATGCAGCAACATTGTTTCTGCCAAAAGAAAGGGTGGGAGGGCGAAGAGGGGTAAAACAGTTCAACCTTTGTAATGGTCTCTTTTTATGTTTGGTCAGCAGAGCGACACTGATTTTTTTCATTCTTTTTTTTTTGTTTTTGGACTTGTTGGACTCTAAGACACCCAGCTTTTGAAGGCCTACACAAAACTATTTGATGACTAGAGGTTGTTTTTAATGTGAATATCTCTATGTATAGCATCATAAAAGGGGTTCATGGCAAGAATAAGGCAAGCATTCATATAAACCACAACAAGGAGACATTTATGCAGAGGCTAAATAATTTTGGACAAGTTCTTCGAAACAGCGTCCCTACAAGTCATTCATTGTGTACCAACAAGTTTTGTCCCCCACCAAAATCTTGCACCAATAGCTTTTGGTTTGGACTTTGAAGACATGGCTAAAGTGCAAATGTGGCTCAACAGCAAGCACATTTATTTGGACACAAATGTCCATTCATGAGTGTGGAAAAGAAAAAAATGTTCTGAATATTTTAAACATTCTGCACAGTCAGCGCTTCTGAGTCGTCAGTGATAACCGTGCAAAATGAGCAATGTGCTAACTCATGTGGGCTTTACTTCACATTGTGGTTAGGAGTAGGAGCAGGTCACCATCCTCACACACCCAGTGATTATAACAAGAGTTCGGTTGAGAGTCAGTAACTCACGAGCTGTGGTTCATGTTAGTAGCGTAGTTTGACTGCAGACATCATCACGACCTAACAGTAAATCCTAGTTGAGGTTAGATGGGTGGATTCACTGTGTACTTTGCAGGGGTCAAATGTAAATGCCTTTTATCTGCTAAATAGCATATCAAACAACACACGCAGTATGCAAACAATGATTCATGTCTTTAAGACTCACATATCCTTCAAATGATAATTTATTGTACCGTACAAATAATACTGCCCACGCCCTGTTCACAAAGATATGGGAGGTCATGAATTTGTGTGTCAGGAAGGCAACAGGGATGGACAGGTGTGTTTCAATTGAGACAAATACTAATAAGAAGACAGAAGACAATAACTGTGCTAACATGCTGATGTTTAGCAGGTACAATGCTTATAAGGATTACCAGGCATGTAACGTGCTGATTTTCGAAACACAAGAACAGCTGAAGCTGATAGGAAGTGTTAGACAAGTTGGAAATTTGACCTGATGATGGTGCAAGATGGAAAGCCAGAGGATCACCAAAGTTATTACAAATCATCCTAAGGCGCACGTGAATGTGTGTACCAACTTTTATGGCAATCCTTTTAATAGCTCTCCAGATATTTCACTCAAAACCACAAACATCACCTTTGTAGTGGTGCAAGAGGAAAAGTCAGGGGATCAATGGATTAAAATAGAAAAAAATTATCCAAAAGTTGCTGACCTATTTCAGTCTGGACCAAAGTGGTGGACAGAACAATGTTGCTGTCATTGACACTGCCAATGTGGCAAAATAGGCAATGTTTTCTTACAGGCCTTCTCAGCAGATGGAGTTTGGAAACCAGCTACTGAATTTATCATCACTAGTGAAAACAAAGCTGTTTCCAACTAGTTCTTTAAAAAAGACATTTTGACTATAAAGTTATTGCACAATGAAAGTGATATGTGAATTGTGAATGAAAGTGTACTTTACATTACAACACTATGATCTATATCAGTTTTAAATGCTGTTTGCTTTTTTATGGTTTGGGAAAATGCTACCGGTCTGACCCTGTGTTTAAACCAGGCAAACTCGAAACAACATAGCAATCATACACAAATGAAGGCAGCTTTTCTTAAACATAAAATTTGAAAGAAGTATTTTTTGCTTGACAGCCACAATCTACTGTCTGTACAATGTGAAAAATGTGAAAACCAACCACCACTCACATTCCATCATCCGTCCTCCCTATCTACCGCTCCCTCCTTATATCAATGCAACAGAAACAACATTAACTCTTTCTGTAAATACAGCATGACATGGTAAGCGGTGTCCTCCACCCCACAGGGGCTGCAGCCCGGTGGAGCCTGGTACCAATCACTAAGTCACGGTACGTTCGAGGCTGAGACGGTCTTTGTAAGGCCAGAGACTGATATACAGGCATAGTTGTGGGAGTGGAGACTTGTGAGGAGTGGCAGATCTTTTCACTGGAGGTGATTAATGCAAACCCAGCCATAAAGTGCTATGGGAAGAGTACACTACACTGAATTTATTTCTGGGTTAATCCATTCCTTGCGCTCCTGGGAGAGGATCACAGTGACCGAAAGAACTTCTTGTAGCAGACAAAAGAAATGTTAGGTAATATCTAAAAAGCGCAGGCAGAAGAAAAGCTGAGGCATTTGATCTAATGTCTTGTACTTTAACCATACTGCAGTAGTGGAAAGTAGCTGAATCCATTTACTCAAGTACTGCAGACAAAGTAAAAATTAATTACATAGACGCAGCATTTGACTGAAATCGTCCTCTGAAATGCAAAAATTTGCAAAAGATCAGATTGGTGTAAACTGTTGAGGTGACTGTCACGATCCTCATATGAATACAAAACCAAAACAAATTTCATATTTCCATCATGTTTTCCATATTGTTTTTGATCATTTCAGGTTTGACTGTTGCTCTTTTGATTCGTAACTTCGTTTCACCCTCTTCTTCTGCAGCCGTTTAATGACTGATGTCTGACTAAAGAATTAGTGTCACCGCCAGCTGCTCCTCTCGCATTTCCTTTTGCTGATTTTCTGGAAAATTGTGCTAAAATTAGATGGAAACTCAAGCAAAGGCTCAAGATAATATTATTAATCATTATTATATTATTCAATTTGAGGAAGATAAAAAAAAATGATTACAAACTTGTGCAGCTGAACTTGTTTTTTTCTTCTTCTGTGTCTCACGACCTCACAGATTTATCAGCAGCTGTAATAGAACAATCCTCCTTCCATGCATCAGTATGACCAGAAATGTGATATATGATAATATGGATACTGAATTTGAGAATTGGTAATGGGGTATTTTTTACATTGTGGTATCTGTACTATACGCTGAAGAACAATCGTGTTTCTTTGTCATTGTATGCATTGTATATGCTTTCTGAGGGTATGACTTTTCGTTTATTTACACAACAGAGGTTAAGTGATGAACTGACCATAGAATTCCTTTGTCCACCTAGGTGTGGTTCATTTCCCACCATTCAGCTGTTTTGTAACAGGAGACAACGAGTCTTTGTTCCCGCATGTTGGACAAAGTGTTAATGTAAGAATTCAAGGAAGAGCCGCTGTCACTCCACATTTCAACAGCAGAGAAATAATATTGTCCATCTCCATGGAGGTATATTTGAAAACATGTAAAGTGTTTGTCATGATTTACAATTTTCACAGTGACCCTGCTTGGCCCTGCTGTCCCCAGGCTTGTGAGGAGAGTTATGCAACAGTATGTGCATTGTGCATAGTCTGACAAAGCCAGCCCACAATTTAGCTTCACTCACGTGAAGTGAAAGCCAAGGTTGCAAGATGTACTGTGGCTTTGTGAGGCTAGATCACAGTAAACAATGACAGTAACTAATGAATAAAGGATGGGGAAAAGTTTCACAGTGTATTATTTATTAAATATAAAAGTCTGAATAAACATTATCTGGCTGCAGTTTTTTAACATACAGGGATGAAATGATTAGCAGATCAATCAGACACTTGATTGGCAACTTGATCGAGAACAAACTATTTTGATAATTGATTCAGTGTTTAAGATATTTATATATAACAGTCTGTGGTTTCAGTTTCTTTAATTTAAGATTTTGCTTTTCTCCGTTTTATATTAATGTAAACCGAAAATCACTGGCTTTGGGTCTGCTGGTGGGACAAAATCAGCAATCTGAAAATGTCATCTTGAGCTCAGGGAAATCAGTTTTTATTGACTATTGAAAGATTTTTGCAGTCCAAAAAAGAATGCTCTGATTAATCAATAATGAAAATAATTGTCAGTTGTATCCTTATCCGTATATTTACTTATTTTTTTAGTCTTAATGTTGATGATCATGTTGGGACACAGCAATATATTGAAACCTTTCACGAATCTACTTATACATTTAAAATAAAACTTTAATATTAATAAAAAGAATACACAAAATTATATAAATAATAAAAAAACCTCTATGAACTCTGTACTTTAATAGCCTGGCCGGGGGTCAAAACCTTGACTGTTTTGCCCTGTGCAGATAGCGTGCTGGAGGGCTTTGCACATCCTCTCACAGTATTGTATTCTAAGGTTGCCCAACATCCTAAAAGGGTGTAAAGGACTGTTTAAAAATGGCAGTAAACTTCTTTTCACTGG
Organism: Centropyge bicolor; assembly: GCA_037975185.1. Lineage (NCBI taxonomy): Eukaryota > Metazoa > Chordata > Actinopteri > Pomacanthidae > Centropyge > Centropyge bicolor. Next base: position 7,889,325 of record JBBMOC010000020.1, on the reverse strand, counting down.
AAAGTCAGCATGCTGCCAAACCCTCTGATTTGACCATAAACAAAAACATTTCCTGTGTATTACACCAGTTTCCCTCAATTGTACTTAACCTACTGATGAGAAGTAGAAAGTCTCAGGAGGAAAATTAATGCTGTCCTGTTGCTTTGTTTTTTTAATTTTATTGTGCGTATGTGGTGTAAATACACAAACAAAAGAATGCACGTCAGCAAACAAATAATCAATTGTTGTTTCCCTTTACTGTTCAGCTCTCTGGATGAGATATATGCAAATATAGTGCTGAAATAATGAATCTAAAGTATTACACTCATATAAATCATTTTGGATTTGTTTATGGATCAATGGATTTGTTTTCAAATGGTATCAGTTCACTACTTCTGCACTGATCACATACCGGCGAACACAAGGCCTTGAAGTTGTTCACATCCTAATATTTACTCTTAGATTTTTTTTTTTCCAAGGGGGCTGAGCTTTCCCAAGTCAGGCCATCTTCGTGCAACCATTTAGAGAGCAGTTTGCAGACAATGACCAATTACACAGGTGTCGTATTTCAATATCTATGTATAAGTCAGGATGCATAACAAGGAAATCCTTCTGAAGAGGAAAGAAAGGTGTGGAACATACAGGCACGTTTCAGGCGTTTCCTCACTGCAGTCAAGTTGACAGATGAGAAACTGAGATCGTGGCGAAAATAAAATTAAATAAAATCAGTCAACTGATGTCCTTCTGAGCACACATGTCCTATATCTACTGTCAGATGGAGAAATTACATCTAAAAATGTAAACTTTTCAGGAGCTAAAATGTTCATAGTCTGCCCATCATGTGTGTTTGAGTTTATCCTGGCAGGAATAAATCTCTTTTATTGGTCCAAGCAAGGCAGATTTTTTCCTTAGATGGCCAGGTAGTGCTTCTAATGTGCATTTTTCTGTGGCAAATGTAGTTAAAGAATTTATTTTCCTGGTCGTCCCTTGTAAAAAAAAAAATAGCAACAGCAGGCCCAACAGGCATTTTCACAGCGAGGATACACACATACTGAAAGGTTCAAATGTCAGCCAATAAAGTATATCTCAATATGGGCACTAGTTTTAAAGTTTTTAAAAACAGAAAGAGCTAATTCAGGTCATCAGCAGTGCGAGACAGAAAAGGGAAATGTGTAAATGCCTAACTCGACACTTGGCCTTTGTATGCCACCCAGTCTGACTTAGGTATGTGGGAGAAAGCTGTTAAAACACTTTGTTGGGAGCCACAGAGTCACATGAGGGAAGTTCCATCTTCTATCCAAAGTTGGAAATTCCTCAGAGAAATGGTGCCACATTGAGGTAACGTGGTTATGACTACATTATCCATTCATGGAGTTGTGTTGCTGCGACCGCATCGTGAGCCTCAGAGTGGTCCTGTGACAGCACGAGGAATCTATAGGTCAGAGGAAGAGGCTCAATACCACTGGAGTGATCAACAAATCCATTCACAGTCTGCACAAGTTCCAACAGAGATCGAACTGGAGACTGTAGTTACTGACATCAAAATACTCCTGCTTTAACTATTACTTTAACAACCACAAGATAATTATGCAAAATATTAATATTGACTGCACAAATAATTGAAGTTGTCTGTGAGGGTTTCAATCTGAAATGTGTATTCAAACGTCAGTGTTTTAATGGCTACATTCAAGCTGGCTGTGTTGCTGGCAAACAAACTGAAACAGCGCATTAGACAGTTCACTGACTGCATTGAAACTATTTACTAAGTTAGTTTTTTCCTATAAATAGGGATCATCAGAGCTGAAAGGATGGAAACAGTAGTCTCTCTGTCCCAGCAGTGTTTTCCCCAGTGTTTGAACAGCAGGAGAGTCCGGGGACCTGAACTCGGGCTAATTAGCTAATTCATCGGCCCCCGGAGGGAATGACATGTGATTAAATCTGGTCAACAACAATCACCGTCTTTCCAAGAGTGGTTGTCACGAATCTCTCTAGAATCTTAGCAGCTTCACAAAAAACAGTAAACTTAGGGAAGTACCTGATATGTGAAAAGTAAACTAAGAGAAACAGATTATTAATAGTACATTAAGGGGTGGTGTAATATAACTCAGCACATCTACTGTACTGCAAAGCTTTTACTCGAGTATTTCCATGTTATTGCAGAAGGTATAAGAAAAATGTTTTTACCCCACTACTATTTTTAAAAGCTGCAGTTTGCATATTAGGATTCTGAATTGAAAATATTTAATCATCTTCATATCATGATCTGAAAAGCTTAAAGTACACAAAAGTAAATAAAGCAGTCAGATTCACTTCACATCAAGCAGCTACAGCATCAAAATTCTGCCTACACAATAAGTAATATGTATATATAACAATGGAACATGTGAGTACCTTTGATACTTAAAGTACAGTTGGCTGATAATACTTATGTACTTTTAATTAAGTAAAAGTTGTAGGACTTTTAACTGTGTAGTATTTTCATCACCAGTGAAAACAGATGATGGTTACATGGGCTCTGGTTTAGGATGGTACAATCTAAACTACAAATTTTCTAACAAGGAGAGCCCCCTAGTGCCCAGACACTCAAACAAGAGGGTCCAGGCAGAGGAATTTTGACTTAGATTTATGATTATATATACATGATTATAACCTGTATAAATGTGCTACTGGCTGAAACAGTTGGGCCTGACTAAAAACCACAGTGCTTACCACTTTAATATCACCTCTTCTGGATGAATTCTTTTTTTTTTTCATTTTTATACAAATGCAACTCAAACCACACCACAGCTGTAAACACACAGTTAAACACTACAAATGCACTTAGAATTAACCAGATGTTACCAGTGGTGGAATGTAACTAAGCACATTTACTCCAGTACTATACTTAAGTCTGGGGTGCTTGTACTTGAGTATTTCCATTTACGCTACTTTATATGTTTATGTCTCCACTCCATTTCACAGCAAATATTGCACTTCATAACATTTACCTTTGTCATAAGGCTTATTCCTTGAACAAGACGTGTTACTGCTCTTGTAAATATACTGTTTATGGCTTCACTTCAATGTAAAACCATTGTGTAACCTCCTCTGTTTTCTCACATAAAACAATGCAGTGAGGTCCACGTGACCCTCCACTGTTGCCATAGTTACCTGGTAACAAATAGCTGGAAAAGGTCAAAGTTTGATTGTCACGTTGAAACAAAAGGTATCTTTTCTGTTTTCTAAAAGGGATTAAATACACAATAAAGTTACTGAGGAATGGAACACTAGGAACATTAGGAACACTTTTCCCCAGTGAGTGACATTTAACGTCTTTCTTTTAATGTACATCATATTAGTTAGTTTATTAATTATCATTCATTTTGTCTAATGACATTGTTATTATTATTATTATGACGAGTCATATCTTTGGTGGAGTAAATGTGGACCAGAAGTATTTAGATCCTTTACCAAAAGTAAAAGTACTGCAGTGTAACTCCACTACTACGCTCCACGTACTGCAGTGAATTTCATCCATTCTGAACCTTGCTCAAGTAAAAGTATTATCAGTATAATGTACTTACTACCCAAACTACTCATTACACATAAGGTCTTCTGTCAGTGTTTTATTAGCGGAAAGTAACTAAGTACATGTACTTGAGTATTTCTGCTTTACGCTACTTTTTATTTCTACTCCACAACATTTCAGAGGGAAATACTTTTTATTCCATTAAATTAACCCAAAAGCTATGGTTACTAGATAGTTTACTGTTAAAGAGTTGTCATATAACACATACTATAATTAATGAATTATATCCATTTAATAATACATATTGTGAATTTCCCCACTGTGGGACGAATAAAGGTTTATCTTGTCTTACCTTATTAGCTTATAAAATATGATGCATTAATATATTAAAGTACCAAACTCTGTATAAAGATGTAACAAGATGTGACATTAAAAAGCTGCTTGCTATTCTCTCAAGTACAGTAACCTCCAAACTATAATACAGTACAGTACCTAAGTAATTGTACTTAGTTACTCTGCACCTCTGATGGAGACACTGGCATATCAATAACGAAAACATTTAAGTGTCTCTGTGTCTTTCACTTGAGGAACAACAGTGCTTATATGAAAGTGTTCTGGGTTCGTTGTTTTTATAGCTGCTCTGTCTGTTGTCTCACCTGAAGTGAACCAGTCTGATGACAGAATTATAGAGGAAAATGAAGAGAGGTGATAGAAAGAGGAGGAGGAGGAGGAAAAAATGAGAGGCAGGAATAGACGAGACACACATGCTACAGTATATCACTCGAGGCACGCAGACACTGCTATTTAAAATGGTCACTGAGCTGCTTCATATAGAACCAAACTATGTGGTACAGGCTGATGTATTTCTCTGTTGAGAGGGCAGGAAGCAGCTGGATCGCCCTTTTGGTCTAAGATTTAAATACCTTTGAGAGGAGCCCTGAATGCTCTGAAATAACACCCTTTGTCAGTCTGCTGCTAAGCAGAGAGGTCGAGTCAAAGAGACTAGAATAATGAAAATACACTGTTAGTATTTTTGAAGAAAGAAATATTACCAACAAAGACTGAGATGACTGATACATGAGTGGTCAATATGGATAAAATCCTTTGTCAGTCAATCTAGTTTTATATCATGATATCATTATCTGTCATTTTGTTATGAATTGACCGACTGAGAAACTTTATAGATATATACAACACAATCAAAAACAATAAAAAACCTGGATACGGTTTGTGGCCATTACAGTAGATCTGCAGCTAATATTACCTTTGTGCAGCTTATAAAGTTCAACTACTAGCGGTAAGTCTTTCATTGCAGATTGTAACTTAATCTGGGTGAAACAGGTAAAAGTGTACAAGACTACTTCAGTTTCTCTCAGGACAAAACAGCGACACTTGACCTGAGTTCAAACTGCACTGTCATGCTGCAAAATATGATACGATGATGAACTACTGCAGGGTTCTCTTACAAAACCTGCACAAGATTAGAAAGATGGATAAGAGTGTTGAAGAGGGAAAATGTTTTTATAGGATAAGTCTAAACACAAAAAGAACATCATGCACCATGCTATCCATCTACTATCATGATCCCAACAGAATAAACCCAATGAAGAAACAACATGAGGAGACAACACATCAAACAGCTTGAATTATCTCCGGTGCCTAGAGAATATAAATCCTATCATCTCCTTTTCGTCAGAGATAGGACACAGCGCCTGATCTTCACTAAGTACAGGCTGAACGTCCAACTGGCAAAACACAAAAGAGGATAAAAAAAAAGACAACTCAGGGAGCAACGTGCATGTGGTGGAAACACGCTTCCTGCTCAAATATGAAAAAATGCAGCGAATGTCTGCTTCTGCTGAAATTCAAAGTGAGGTGAAAGCCAGCTCTCCTGACTTTAAGCTCTTTGACTTTTGTCCTTTAATTCAATCCATATTTGTCACTTTATATACACACTTACACTGCAGAGATAAGAATAAGGTCACCCAGTCAATTAACTTGTCCACAATAAGTTTTTCGTTGCTCTTTGACCATTTACTTTTCTATTTCTTATATCAGATTTTTAAAAAAAGATTTTAATGTATATTTTATTGACAGGGACAATACATGTAGGCATCATGACATTTAACTAATATGCAACTGATGCAATGTATAAAAGACTTCTAGCTGTATTTAATGTGCAGCCCTTGTCCCTGGTTTGGAATAAAACACTTAAATCAACACTGTAATAGTAGGCAATTGCAATGACAATAAAAAACAACAAAAGAAATAATGTTAATAAAATATGCTCCATAAACCCATGTAACTCAGTGTTCTCAAATTTGCCTTTGTTTCAGCCATAGATTTGCCTTACGATTGAAAGCTAATCAGTTAATATTTGTGTTTTTCCTTTAAGTGGAAAAGAGGACTGACTGAATGTTGATACAGTGTGTGACTGATGGAAACACAATATTCCTCCAGACTATGACTGTGGTGCTCAGCAGAAACAATGCAGTGACCTTATTACACTGTCTGCTATTCTCCGTCTGGCATCCCTGAGGCGAGGCTTTATTTCTAAAGGAAACATTGTTGATAATGCAGTTTACTTATAAAGTATCTTTGTTTATTGTTATCCTTAACTTGTATCCGTATTGTTTCACAAAGTTCAATGTCTGAAACTGCTTTATAAGATTAGTAAAGTTCTTCTTTCTTTGTAAATCCTCAGGTACAAGGAGAGGTTGTGGTGATATGATATCAAGAAAGGCCAGAGTCAAAGTAAATCAACTGAGCACCTGTGAAGACATGAAAGTGGCTGCTAGACTTCCCAGCACTTGGTTCGCCTCTCCACTAAGAAAAAGTTTGATACATTAAAGAACTGAAAAGATAACACTTTACTGTTCATCAGATCTTAAACAAGAACCAATATAATGACTGAGTTGTGACAAATGGGACTTATGTATGACTCTTGCAGGACGCAGAGACTGCAGCTGAATCTGGCCCTCAAGACTCTTCTTCACCAGTGTTTCTCAGCTCAACATCGAAATCCTGTCATATCCAGGTACAGGCAGGGCAGTTAGCTTTCAAAAGACTCTGAACCCAATAAAGTACAAAAAGATTAAAGTTCTCAATCCCGCAAATGGTAGTAAAATATATGTCTTGATGGCTGCTGATTACAAAAATCCAAGAACAAGGAGCTGGACTTTGATAACCAAAACAAGTGGCAAGATCAAGACTACCATTTGCCACAAAATCTCAAGACAATTCATGTCCCTCACACGGCAGTTGGTTAGTTGGCAGAATGAGGGGATGAAACAGATGCATGTAACCTTAGCTCTCAGGATTTATGTAATCCACAATGGACTATGGCTGCCAAACGTAAAAGACAAGGCTATACATTTAAACCAGTGTATGGGTTCACAGAATACAGAAATGTTGTTAAAAACCTCAATGTATAAAGAGGAGAAAGGAGTGTGTCTAATATGTGTCCCTTTTTGTCACTGCTGTTTCAGGAAATCTCTTTTTGAAGGGGAACAAGAAACTCAGGAGAAGGTCGGGTCTGTTTGAGCATACAGTAGAATACTGGCACTCATGGACAATTAAGCACTGTGTGTAAACAGCAGTTTTAAGTTTAACTGGTGGCTAAAATAACATGAACAGCCAAAATAGATGGGCACTATTGTTAACTATTCCTCCCTATTTGCATGATTCAGGTTATACTGTGTGTATCGCCAAATAAATGATACATCTACACTGTTTCAATTTGGCATGATTCCCAATATGAAATAACAACTCAAACAAATCCATTTTCTAAAAACTTTAATAAATTACAAAAATACAACAGTTTGGTGATTTTTTTTAAAACCGTCCTCTGACAACTTCATCTGGGGAGCCCTTTGAAATAAAAAAGGAGATTTCTGAAAGACAATAAATGTAATAAAACTTAGTCTGGGGAATGGAATAACATTAATTATGATGAATCAATAACATTTAAACTATTAAGTCTGTGAGCTGCTGGAGTAAAAAGTGTGAAGTCTGAGTCTGGAGTGGATTTCAGCTGCATCATTACATCCTGTTGAAACATTTGTACTACAGTAGATGAAATAATCAATGTGAGAAAACGTCTGTCTTTTCATTTGTTATGGATCAACTGTAAGTGTTTGACTTTCGTGTAAATGGTAACATACAGTTTGCCATAGAGCTGATGTGGTATCTTGGAAGACAAACCCACTAATGGCTCAGTCTGTGCAAGCAGGTTGCTCTCATTAACACATTACATTAAGATCTCTTTTAATCATTTTACATGGAACACTTTTTTTTTCCCCTAATAAAAAAAATGAGGTAATTGTTTAGCTTAATGAATCAGGCTGTTCCAGTGTGTTCACAGTGACGTGATAAACTGTATATATAATGTGCAGTAACAGTAGCAGCTTACTGATAAGAGGAGCCAGCCTCAGGTCTGCTGTGTTGTGTTGCTCACTGGTGGCTGTATGGGTCAGAGGTCAGGAGAGTGTGGACGGGTGACCTGCGGCCCAGTGAGAGTAGCTGTGGGGAGGAAGTGTACCTCACTGCAGTCGCTGGACTCGATATAAACAGGCCTAGAAAAGTCATAACATGTATGTTGTATGTAGAGTATTGTAGTAATGTGTTTAGCCTATTTAAGACACAACTAAAGATTATTTTCATAATTGTTTCAACTGTTTTATCAAAAATAGAAAATTGCTTTTTTCTGTAGATTGACTAATCATTGGAGCTCTTATCTTATCTTGTATGGCAGATGAACACTGCATTTATAAAAGGAGTAACAAGCTGAAATGTATTTTGGAAAAAATGCCACTTTTTGTTGGAATCCATGAAAATGACTAAATAGTTCTGGGAACTCACTCTCGCTGACAGATTTGTTGTCGATTATTTTCCCGTTCAGCTCAGTTGTCTTCAGGAAACGTGGCTCGCTGTACACAGTGTATGCACAAGACAGACATGCATTACATCACATTACACAGCCTGCAGCACTTTGCGGTGCCTTGCATGTTGCATGAGGGGCAATACTGTGGCTCACGTGGGCTGATGGTGTGTGACCATCTTGTAGCCTCAAGGCAAGTCATTCACAAAGCATTCAAGCAAAAACACTGGGATGGTTCCCATCAGTTGAGCTCCCTACCTGCCGCAGGATTTTCTGCTCAATCTGGAACCAACTTTTACTTCCTCAGCCTTGTCAGTACTGCTGTAGGTGGCAATATAAAATATACAATGTGTGAGACATGACACAAGGACATATCCCATTCATTGAGTATGAGTAACTTAGGTCACTAAGAAGATCATCATTCAATCATACAAGGTGAGCAGCTGGTCTGTTCTTTTTAAGGTACTTTACAACATAAGCAGTGAAACACAGTGAAACAACTCATGTATGGATCCCCCTCCTCCTCCTCCACTCCAATGACTTCTTGCTCACTTAGCAGCATCACATGATTTTCAGATGTGACCTAAGCTAGACTAAGAGCAAAGCTAATCCTTGCAGTGTGTGGGAACGGAGCCAGACGTACAATGTGGTTCTGTGCACTCTCTCCGGTGCAGACCTCCTCCTGTGGAAGCTGCTGCCGGTGGCGTTATTTTCTGTGTGTGGTCTGTGGTTCTCCGAAATCACCCCTCTCAGCTCTTTGACGAGAGACCTGAGCTCCCGGGCGGGGCTGTCCTGCTGCCTCTTTGGCTTCAGCAGCCAAAGGAGGAGAAAGGAAAGACAATGTCAATGCACTACTATAGTGCTGTCAGTATTATAAGCAGCTCGTCTGATGAGCTTGCATTTGAACAGAGAAACCGAGGAATGCACAATAATCTTGCAAAAATCAATTTCTGTTGCAACAAGATCTTTAAACGTGCTTAAATTAGTAAAAACTGTAGTAACGCTATAAGACAAAACAAACCAATCACTGCTGTGTTGAAATGTTTTACCGTCAGCTTTCTTTCCTTACCACAGGAATGTAGTGATGTGCATGTTTTTGATTTTAAGGCCTAGCAGATGTTCTGAGCTCGAGTCTGTGCAGCCAAATAAACAATGATTCACATATGCACTTGATGGACTGGAACTGTAGGAGATAGGCGAGATATAAGGAGTTCCTGACTGTACCGTGATCTGGGTGTTGGAGGCATGCTGGGAGGAGGGTGGAGCAGGGAGTGCAGATGGAGATAGGGGGGGCAGGTCAGGTGGAGGTACATTCAGAGCTGTGTGACCTTGGAGCTCCTCCAGAGAAGATAAAATAGGTTTTACCTCAAGATTTATTAAAGTCTGGCTAGATTTAGACATGACTATCAAACATGCATGATGAAGACAAAACAGCCGAGAAGCTCAGCAATAATGCATCTAAATTAAACATGGGTATGTTTTCACACACATAGATATGCTGTGTAAAGCCTGGATAAGCTGTGCTCTCTCTACATACAAAAAGACTTTTTGTATGTAATCAGCTCTACCTTCAAGTCCAGGGCATGTTGGAGTTTCAGACGGAAAAACTCCTGCTCCTGCAGCTGGATAAAATCTTGACAGTCTGCGAAGCTCTCTGACATCTTTGGGAAGATAAGGAACATATGAAACACTAACACAGTGATAGACACAAATAGAGTCAGAACAGGACTGATACAGTTCTTTTTTTTCACCTGAATATATAAACTAAAACTTTTTTGTTGTGTTCCAGAGGGGGATAATAACTTTTTTTGGTATAACTGGTATTGAGGATCAGTCGATTTTTTAAGGTCTTTTCTAACTACGTGCTTTTTTGTTAAACCATCATTTGGGGGGCATTTTATTTGACAGCAGGCAGTGAAGAGGTGACAGTGCATGAGGGACAAAAAGAGCTGGGGAATGAAATGCTGATTGGACACAAACCAGGGATGTCGTGGTTCATTGTCGGCACTTTAACTGCAACACCACCAGGGCGCAATGACCATGTATTTTTGAAAACAGAATATATTTCAGGACAATTTCCTATTCTTAATTATTCATTAATCCTGAACAAAAACAGTGTGCACGAGACAGTGCACCTGACTCTAAAGGGCAGATATCATTTCATGAGTGTAGATGAGCACCACCTTGTGAAGGATTGCCTCCAGCTGGCTGATCCGGTCCCTTAGCTGTTTATCTTTGGAGCGAAGGGCCTCTAGCTCATTGCCAAGTTGTCTCTTCTCCTCCCTAACAAATGTTAGTTCCTGGAGCTGACGCTTGTGTTCCAAGCTCTGGTAGTGCTTCTCCTGCAGGGAGAGTCAACAAAGAAAATAGAACAAACGATGCTGACATGGAAAATGCATTGAATTCAATTTTTTGAGGCAATGGGCGAAATTGTCTTTGCAGATTACTTTGACAATTTGAGAAAGGAAAAAAAAACTAACTGAAAAGACTTGATGTATGATAGCCACTGCTTCAAACCGAACAAACTTGAACTGGCTCAAATAAAGTGAACTGCTCACTGTTTCGTTTTTACCTGAGTGAGAGTCAGATTTATATTTGGAAGATTTTCAAAACTCATGAAAAAAAGTAGTTAATTAATAAAAGTCAAAAAGTTTTACTGATAAGAGACATGGGGATCACTGGGAGGTGATTGGCTGAATTATCTACAGCTAAGGCGTTCAGAAAAACTGAACTGCCAACTGACAGTTGCAGCCAATGTTAACTGTTCATTTAACTTGATCAATGGTACCTGATACAGCTTCTCCATTGACTCCTCTAAATGTTGGATTTTGCCCTGCAGGGAGTCGATCTGCTCTCTCCTGGCAGTGATCTTCTCCTGCATCTCCATGGCTGCTTGGAGGCCTGAGTGGGAGACAAACCCACAGGAGGGTTTGACAAGAGGAAGTGAGACAGAAAGAGGGCAGGGAGGTGAAGGCTTTGTACAAATCATGGACATGTGTGCATGGTCAACACATGTCATATTAAATCTCTTAGACTGGAATGCAGCAGAAGAGAAACTAATGTTTGCAATTCATTGAACTATACTGATTATCTTGTCTGCATTCTTAGACACCATTACGATCCAAGTAAATCACTGTTATCTGTCCACTTCACATCACAAATTGGATGTAAATCAGAAGAATGTTCTCAGATGTTTCTTTGTACATGAGATCTTTTCATTAAGTCTCAGTTTAAATCATCTAACCGTGTCCATCAGCTCCTTGCAGGGTCCTTAGGGTGCTCCTGACCTGGTCCAGCTCATCATGAGCCTTCCTTAGCTGACTCTGAAGCTTCAGCACCACACCCTCGTGCTCCTCCTTCTTACAGCTGTGGAGCTGTTGCAGCTGTCTGTGCTCCTCTGAAATCAGGCCCGCACAAACACATGCATTACATCCCACAATCAGGAGCACACTTTAACACATAAGAAAACACACACAACAATAGAAGGGCCTGGTTGACAGGGAAAACATACCAAACATGGTTCTTTGCTTTGTTAACACAGCAGGACAAGAAGATCATTTGATTTGGCAAAAAACCTGTGAGAGCTAAACTCTTTCTCGCTCTGTGTAATTCCTGGTGAATGAAAAAGTCTGTTTACACTAGTTTGCTGTTCGGAGATAACAAAAGTCCTACAGGTCATGGTGGATTCTTGACTTGATGCAATATAGTAAAAGTCTACATTCAACGCTATATTATGTGGTAATTAACAAACATGAGTATTTTATTATTCAGGAGGACTACCAAAGAATATCCTGATGTTAACAAGGTGGAAAACCAATCAATTTTATTCTCTCCTGTCCTTTATATCATGGTTTAAAACAAAAATTATAAAAGTTCCAGATTCAAGTTTGACTAGAATCAAGGCTGGAGCTTTAATTGACTACTTTTTGGATAGCGTTTAGCTTTCTCTGAATATATTTCCTTAGTATGGAATAGGAGGGAAAACCTATGAAGAAACCTATGATTGACAGAAACCTCATACTTTGTGTATTACAGATTATATATAATTTATTCATCAACATATTAATCCATACACATTTGTGTATGTTGTGTATGTATATATGCAGGGTTGTGTGCATTTCTCCTCGGATATAAATAAAGTTCTTTGAATTGAATTGACTATATTTAGTTAATTGATGGATCTCCCGGGACACCGTATGTAAGCTGTTGTAAGAGGCTGGATTTGTTCTGGTGGGGTTACATATTGAAATGTCTGTTATGCTGATGATTGATGTGTCTGAATTATTCAATTCCAAAACTATTTATCCATTCAGTCATTATTATAATGAGCAAGATTAAGTTTGATTTCACATCCATGGTTTTGTTGACATGATGGCTATGTGTTTCCTGTGTGGTGATTCATACTCAGTAAAGCTCAGCTCACCATTCAAAGTGAGTAGCTGCATGTGCTGGAGTTCCAGCTGAGTGGCAACCTGCTGTTTCTCCAGAATTTCCTCCTTGACACGGTGACTTTGTTCAGCCACAGAGGCCTGGAGCTGCCGCCTCTCCTGCTCTGCAGCAGCCATGTCAGACTTGTGCTTGTCTAACTCGGCCTGATCAGCATAACGTACAAAAGTCGGGAAAAGAGGCAAAGAGCAGGAGGTTAGCGATGATGTAGGTGAGGTTTGAAAGTTTACCTCAGTGATCTAAGTTTACTGCCATGCTCCTGACCCTGAGCTGCTGAATCACCAACTTGTGCTGGTTAAGCTGGTTGCTGAGAAGGCTGTTCTCTTGGTGAAGGCTGTCGATGGTGCGGCTGTGCTGTGCTGTGATCTGGATGCTGCCCTCCATCTGCAACCTAAGAATATCCATCATCTTCTCTTGGTCATCCAGCTTCAGCCTCAGTGTCTCTCCATCTGCCTGCAGGGCTTGAATCCACCTCTGAGCCTCTTCTAACCTGGTAAAATGCTGGAAAAATCAGTTAAGTTCAATTTTAATGTGCCATCAAAGTGGACAGGTTACAGTGGATGGTCATATATAACCACATGATCTAAAAGGTATGTTTCAAAAACCTATGACTTGTAATGCGTGAGTTCCCAGAAGAATATCCCTACATGCATGCAGACACATAGACACACGCACACAACATGGTTTATTACCTGCTGGGCTTCTTTGTTTTTCTCCTCTAGGAGTTCCTGGGATTTCCTCCCCTCCTGGGCCTTCTGCTCCAGCAGGGCCTGTAGGCAGATTTTCTCCTCCTCATCTCTGCAAATTTGCTCCCTGGTTGCCTCCAGCTGTCTTCTCAGGGCCCTTACCTCCTCCTCGAGCTCACACCGCTGCTGCTTGCCACACCTCTAGAGGATAAATCGAGTGGCACAGTGGGCTGACTGTAAAAAATAATAATCTTTTGACAGTTTGAAGAAATACGATCTCAAAAGGACGAAATGGAAAAAATTTAATTTGTTAAGAGACACATCATTTGTCATTTACTTTTCTATCAAGTCACACAATTGTTGCCTCAACTGAGAATAAATGTATAGTGGACATTACTAGGAGAGGCAGTAAAGCCTCAGTCAATAAACCAGCAAAGCCCATCCCCTAATCAGAACCTCCGTCTGAGCCTGGCAATCCTCTTTGACCCTTCCTGCCAGTGTCCTAAGCTCTTTCACCAGCAGATTACACACCTCCAACTCTTTATGTTACTCCACCCTCAAGTATCAAATCACATCAAGTCAACCTGACACATCAGTTTCCACTTTAAACAGTCTTCTTTAATGTAAACATGCACCTATAAAAGGACTTTGGGTATGCAAACAAGAGAAAGAGAAAAAATGCTGGTTTCACATTCATGGTTTGCTCCACACCTGAAGTTGACTAAGCTGAGACTGGAGATCCTCTGCCTGTTGTAAAGATTGCTCTTTCTCTCTTTGGGCATCCACCAGCTGGGACTGAGTCTGAATGAGCTGCTGCTCCAGACGACAAACCTACAATGTCACAAATCACATAACAAATATTTTAGTTTTCATTTCGACATTAGAATGATCAGACAGGAGACAAGACATTCATAATCAGGGTTGTAATTTAAGGCCTCTTTGGTTTTACTGATCTTTACATCTAGTGAGGTGGATACACATTAACCTTAAGCAGACCCAGGGTGTTATTGCTTACAATGTTATTGTACATTCTTCCTTACCTTATCTTTATGGCTGGAGAGGGTTGACGCAAGTTCACTGACCTGACACTGGTGCAGCGATGTCTGTCTCTCTGTGAGTTTCCTGGGCATAGAAATTACACATATTTTTTCTCATACATATGTACATTAATTCAGAAATTTAACATTGCTGATCATTTTGACCCAGACAAAACAGGTACAACATGATCTGGGAACAACACTTACTTTAGTAGCTCCAACTTGACACTTAAACTGACAGTGTTAGTTTGTGATGAACTCAGTTTGTCAGTCAACAGCGCCATCTCCTGGCTGAGACTTGCAATAAGGTCTTCCATTCTAGGACAGAGCAAAGTGAAGAGTTCTTATTATTGTTGCTATGGCAGAAACACTAAACTTTACGCATTCATTCTGTTTTTATAATATACAATGGAGTGAGCAGATAGCACACAATAGTAGGTAGGGATGAAGTAGTAGTGATAACAAAAATCTTGTGGTATTGAAAGAATAGAAACAAAACACCTATGAATTTTATATGCAAACATTAATATAACATGATATACAAGGCTGCAATTAACTATTATTTTCAGTATTGATCAATTTGATGATTATGTTCTTAAATAATTGACTAATTGTTTAGTAGATACCTCACATTTAAGAAGCAGAGACCAGAGAATATTTTGCATTTTTGCTTGAAAAGTCACTGAAATGACAAAACTATTATCAAAACAGTTTCTGATTAAAGTACCTTTCTTTTTGCTTTATTCCAATGCATGCTTCACTCCCCGGATGTTCTACTGACTGCTATAAAAAAAGATAAAAATAAGAATCATATACAGTATAATAGGGGACAAAGTGTAAGTCCAAGTCTAAAGTACACTGAACATGGCCTGAAACTGACTTCTAGTACTTACCAAAAGAAGTCTCTCTTGTAGCTTGTCTATCTCATTAATAGTGGCAACATTAGAACTGGTGATTGCGTCATCTCCACATTGTTTCTCATGAGATAACATTGAAGAAGACATCTCCTTTATATTTCGTTCCAATTTCTCTACTTTCCTGTTGAGCACCAATGCCTCGTCCTCAGTCTCCTGCAGCTTCTGTTCCCTGGCCCTTTTGATGCTTTGGAGCTCCTCCAGCATGCACAGCATCTTTTCCATCTGACCAACATGTCTCCTTGAATCCTTCAATCTACGAATAAAAAGATCAGTGGGTCACAGTGATTTTAAACATTTTCTTTACAGAAGTAAACTTTAATCAGCATGTTCACCTTAGGTCAGACAGCAAGTCCTTCTCCATCTGAACTTTATGCAGCTCACTCCGCAGATTCATAATGGCTTGTTCTGGTTGACCATGTGCCTGTGTTTGAGAGGGTAGAAGAATACATTGCATGAAGAAAGCCTTAACAATTCAGTCATTCAGACAGCATCAAACTAATAAGACTGATGGCTGAAACAAAAGTGACCTTGTTGAGGGGCAAGTCAGACAGCTGTTGTAGACAGTCTTGTATTGTATTTTTAAACCCCTCCTCTGCAGATGAGCTGACATATTCTTGGGCCACCTCTTGGTTTAAACTATCCAGATCACCCAGGGGCTGAGTCACTGCCCACTGGAGTGCTGAAAGAGCAGTGGAATCTCCAGGTGAGTCATCTGCCAAAAGAGCAAAGGAAGTTTCAAATACACACTGTGGATGTTGTCAAAGTTAAGGGTTGGTGACACATGCATTTGTGAAAGGAGGGGTTTTCCAAAGCGGATAAGTGACATGAACCTTCAGCCTCACCACTTTGTGTGCTTTTCAGTTACTGCATAATAATGTGGGTGTTTTGAAATGTGAAACAAATAAGCCTACTGCTACAAAAACAAAGTGTTAAGTGATGCCGTTTGTACTCACAGACATTAAACTTGCAGTTGTGGCAGCTTGGTCCAGGTGAGCTGTGGATGCCACACCTGCAGCCAAACCTCTCCAAGGTTAATTTAGTTGCATTTTCCACCTCATCCTGAAGCCTCTGGGTTTCTTTGGTGCGCCTATCAAGCTCCTCACTGTTAAAATATAGGATATTAACATAATATAGGAGGGATGGAGAGTGTAATTCATAGTGATCCCATTGCACTGTGGAGCAGCCTTCTTTTATATATGAAGTAGGGGGCAGCTATAGCTCAGGAGGTAGAGCAGTTGTCAACCAGTCAGAAGGTTGGTGGTTCAATCCCTGGCTCCTGCAGCCTATGAGTCGAAGCGTCCTTGGGCAAGATACTGAACCCCTAATTGCCCCCAATGGCTGTTCCATTGGTATGTCAATGTACGTCGCTTTGGATAAAAGCGTCTGCTAAATAAAATTGTAGAATTGTAGAAGTAGACAAAAGAGACATCATGAGATCAAGGGCTTACAAATACGATGAAAGGTTATCAATGAAATTTTACTTGAACCATCACTTTACTCTTATTTACAATAGGATATTTTCGCTTTATTGGACTGGCATGTTTTGATTTTGTTTTCATTCTGTTTTTTTATTTTAGGTTACATGTTTACAGTTTTCACTTTAACATGCCATCCCTTGAATGATCTGTTTTGTAGATCCATTGATAAATGAAATCAAAATAATACTGAGCTTCTCATGAGCTGGAGTTGAGCTGAAATATCAAATGTGCAAATGAGCTGGTTGTTTTTTTTTGGCATCACATGAAATGAGAAAGTTTACCTCAACTCATCCAGTGTCAGGCTGTTAAATCTCAGCCGAGGAGAGGCGTCTGTAAAGGAAGTTGAACAAAACACTTGAAGAAGTGCAGAAGAAAGTTAACAAGTTAGCTAACAGAGACTTTCCCTACTAACTTACCAGTTGTCTCAGCTGCTGCTTGTGCTGCTTCTGTATGGATGGGTGCAGATTCACGTTGTAACACATGAGTTATATTATTGCTGGAAAGCCCAGCACTCTGAGGATCAGAGGGCTGAAACCTCGATGACATCTCTGGTTACATTACAAATCAAGCTGCTGGTGGAGCAAACCATTAAACAGCCGGGTAAAACCTCCCAGTACCTCCTCGAAGCTAACATTAGCAGTTAGCTAGTGGTCATGTTAAGTTGTCGTTAACCGTAAGGTTCCATCACCATGGAAACATCATCCACGGCTAATTCCCAGCTATCGTTTTGCTATCAATTGCTTGGTTTACATAGGCGCTAATACTTAACCTAGTTAACACTGTCCGACCGCGTTGGTTAGTTGGATATTTGGTTAAATCAAGCTGACATGGAAATGATAGCAAAAATAAAGTTAGCGCCGAAACTTCAAAACAATCCGCCAACATCCGCCTTTTTTTGACCACAGTTTATTGTGACGTAAATGAGTTTCGAGAGGTGCATCTTGTTGCCAGATTCGACGGCTTTCCGCACAGTTGGGCGGTTTGGGAGTATTAAACATATAGTTAGGAATTGCATTAATTAGTTGTGCGAACACATTGAGTCACTAAGCACAACTTTGATCTGATATAATTTTATTCATTCTGCTGAGAGGAGATATGAGTTGCCATCATTACCACCTGCAGCTTAATCTGTAAACACACATGAGCTTTAGTGTTTCTACAAATCTGCATGTTCATTGTCACAGAAATATCTAAAATTGCAACATTCTGACATTGTTATTTGTTCTGCTTTTTGACAGCATGAGATCGCATCTATGGATTGCATGTATTTCTCTCACTCTCGTCGCTGGCATGTGGACAGTACACTTCTTTTAGTTTACATACTGTGCCAAGGCTTGTTATTAATTAAGTTAAAAAAAACAACAACTATATTGTTATTTGAGCTGTTCTTTTATTCTTTCTTTAATTTTTAGGCAAGTTGCAAAAATGGAAAATAGCGTTTTAGGTAGCCTCATGCCTGTGTTTTTTGTGCACTTGTGTCGACTTAAATTGTTCTTTTAATTATTATATCATATTGAGAAATTGTGATGAACGACAAAATTTTTGCTATTCTTGATAAATTATTGTGCTTTTTTTTTCTTTTTTTTTTTTTTAAATCTAATTTGTGTGGATTTGGATCGATTACTGGGCTGGAAAATATCAGACTAATCTGGCAACCCGGGTGGTGCATGATGGTCATCGTCGTTTTAACAGTGGGTCAGCGGTTGTTTGTTTATTCAGGGCGGGCCCTGTCTGTTTTCTAGCAGGGATCAAGGATCGTGTTTTTAACATTTTCCGCCCATCATCAGTAACAGAAATGGAAACATGAAGAAGTGAAGAGTGAAACTAAAGCTGCAGCGCCATTATTGTCCTGCTCGGCGGGTTGTGGACGAGGTGAGACGGCCGTTTGTTCAAATACACCAACAAGCTAGCCAAGTTAGCTAACGCTGACTTATTTGTGTTTGCCACTCCTTTAGCTTTTTGAACTTCTAATTGTTGTTGTTGTTCATACTTCAAAAGCCATGTGATGATGACAGTCTATTAATTGAATCTGTTTGAAAATGTGTAAAAGTGTCCTTGCTATGATTGAGTCACTGTTGTGTGACCTAGTTTCTGTTCAGTAGACATTTAACTTCACATAGCGCTATAGCCCAAACTAATGTCCATAATAACTTTAAAAATCATGCTTCAGCATACTCTTTATACATTATTCCCATTAATCAGGTTTTTTTTTTTTAATATTGTACCAACAGTATTATGATCAGATAAGAGCAGGAATGTGAAGGTTTGTGGGGGGATCTTCAGTGATACCTGACACCCAGTAGGTGTGGTCTACGAGACAACACTTATATGTCCTGTTCCCTTCCCTCTGTCCACTCTGTATACATCTGTTCATATTGTTTTGGTTTGCAATGCTGGACCTTTGAAATATGTTGTTTTCCAGGATGAGGGATCTTCAAGCCATTGACAGCTTGCTCTTGAAAGAGTTGAAGTCATGTTGTGCGAAGGAGTACAACTTTCTTCCCAGGGAGACTGGCCTGAAGCTGATGGAGTCAGCCCCCACAGAGGTAACCCACTGACCTAATTTTTGTCTGCCTGTGGAGACATATGGGTTTGCTAAACATAGATGCTATTTCCTCTGATATATAATGATGCATTTTCAGAATCACAGTGGAGTGTCTGCAAAATGCAGAGACACCAGAGTGGAAGAACTGTGGAGCCTGACCAGCTTCTTTGGCTACAGCACCCAAACTTTTGTTCAAGCTGTCAATTTGCTTGACAGATTCCTCACCACTATGAAGGTAGGAATTTAACCAAACATCCAAGTCTAATATGTTCTTTCAAATTACAACATGAATCTGCTTATTGATTTTAACCCCAGACAGACAGACAGACAGACAGACAGACAGAGTACTTTATTAATCCCTTTGGGAGGTTCCCTCCGGGAAATTGGCATCTCCATCGCATTCTCATATATTGCACTGTTAAATATAGAATACAAAGTATAAAATAGAATAGAAAATAAAAATATATAAAATCTGAAAAAGGACACAATAAATTAGGCAGTAGAGGTAGCAGGAATTTGAATCAAAATAGGCACTTGTAGGAGATCAACAGAAAATATACATACGTGTATGTGTGCTGAGTGTAGCAGCAGTGGGTATGGAATGCTGATGGTAATGATTAGTGAGTGAGTGCATATGGCAGTATACTATGATAAAATAATATAATATAATATAGCATGTAATAGTAGTATGATATAGCATATACAATGTATACACCTTTGCATGTTTAATATCACCAGTAAAGCATGATCACAATTAACTTGTTTGACTGTGAATCACAAGATGTTGACTCACACTTGTCACTGCTGTGTTATTGTCAGGTGCAGGCCAAACACTTGCCCTGTATTGGAGTGTGCTGTCTTCACATCGCAGCCAAAATGGTCGAGGATGAGAGTAATGTCTCACCCACCCACGAACTCATCCGCATCAGCCAAAGCAAGTTCACTGTGTCAGACCTCTGTCGCATGGAGAAGATCGTCTCAGAGAAGCTCAGTGTTGAGCCTGAAGCAGTCACAGCCTTAACCTTTCTGCACCTCTACTACTCAGCCTTCACATCCCTATCTACTGGAAGGTAAACATTTCATTTTCTTTAGCTTACTGCTGTTGTCATTGCTGATGCATTGCTCCAGTTTGCATGGAGTTGGTCAAAAAGAGATTCTGCTTTTTGCGGTGTGTACTGGCGGATCACATTAGGATTCCCTCTATATTTTAAGGGAGGAGATCCCAAGCATTGGGAGACTGGAGGCCCAGCTAAAAGCCTGCTTATGCCGACTTGTTTTCTCTAAAGCAAAAGTAAGGGGACAATTTCAGAGCATAGCAGCATTTACTTTGAGCCCCAGGACTTACTAATTTGTTTTTCTGCTTCACAGCCATCAGTGCTGGCACTGTCCCTCATTGCTCAGGAGTTCGAAGCCCTCCAGTCCATCACCTTGTTGAAGATTGTCCAGCAATTCCAAAGACATCTAAAGGTATAAAAAAAGTAGGGCTATCAGGGCTGCAACTGATTATTTTATGATTTAAACAATATTGTTTGCCCCATGAAATGTCTGCTTATAGTTAGATCACAGTTTATTAGAGACCATTGTAATATCTTTAAATGTCTCATTTTGTCCAACCATAGTCCAAAACTGAAAGATAAAAAGTTTACTGCCATAGAAGACTAGAAGAAAATCACCTTTGACAAGCTTGAAATGTTTTTGGTTTTTTTTGGCAAAATTTTCCTTAAATATTACTTAAACAACTGTTGCCTATGAAAATTGCAGAGGATAAATTT
Organism: Centropyge bicolor; assembly: GCA_037975185.1. Lineage (NCBI taxonomy): Eukaryota > Metazoa > Chordata > Actinopteri > Pomacanthidae > Centropyge > Centropyge bicolor. The sequence continues at coordinate 7,868,078 of JBBMOC010000020.1, read as the reverse complement.
TATGTCTTTTGATAAATCAACTAATCATTGCAGCTCTAAAATAATGTTTCCATGAATTTCTTCATAGTGCCTGATGTCAGATTTATATTCTTGATAAATCACCAAGACGAATGCGAATTTCCCCATGGGGATGAATAAAGTATCTACCTACCTACCTACCTACCTACCCAAGACTTTTTATTTCTCTAAATTTCTCTGGACATTTTTGTCCACTGCTGATAGGGGTGACGGGGGACAGCTCTTATTCATCACAGCATGCTTAAAGACTATTTCTGTCTGCAGTCTCTCAGATGTCTATCGTCTTTGTTTTCTTCACAGATCAGTGACAGTGAGTTGCTCCACTGGAAGGAACTTGTGGCCAAGTGCATGACTGAATACTGTTCAAGTGAATGTAACAAACCAGACAACAAAAAGCTTGTTTGGATTGTGTCAAGGAGGACAGCACAGAATCTTCAGGCCAATCATTTTAGTGTGCCTGGCCTGCCAACTATTCCTGAGGGGAGCTGGGACGAGAGCGAGAGGTTAATAGACCAGTTTTTCCATTTCCTTCATGCACGAGTATACTGTGCCGTGATGCAGAGATATTGACAAAATAGTTTTTGTGCTACAGTTTATCTGATGGCTCTTCTTACCGTGTCACTCTAGCCTTATTTTTACCTTTGGTAGTTATCACTCAGAACTTTGGCTGTAACTAACAATGACTTTTAAAACAATGACAGTGACTGTTCTGAAAACTGAAATTGTGATGCACCCTCTAACCTTTACATTTTTTCATCAGACACCTTTGAGTCAGTTGTTTTACCACTCTGATATAAGGGATTTGGATTCGAAACGTGGATTCTGTACTGGATTTGATTTTGATAAAAATACTATTTTGAAGCACAGTATTAACGCTCTCCTCTTCTCTCATAGTGAGGACTCCTGTGAGGACATGAGCTGTGGGGAAGACAGCCCATGGGGCTCACCAGGAAGTGACGGCGTGGGAGCTTTCTTCCCCTCCACCTTCCTCACGTGCAGAAAGTGAGGAGTTGTCATTGTGCAGTAGCTACAGATGTGTATTTCTTCCCTTAATTGTAACTGATATAAGGTTGTCACCATGTGTGTTTCAGTTGTCACACCACAGGGATGCCAACTGACAGATTTTGATCATTAAGTGCCTGTGTTTATTCAGTTTACTGTCTGTTTCTTTAAAACAAACATATCACAATATTGACAAATTGCAATACTTTGGCAGCTTGATCGTAACACATCTGAATGTCTATTTCCAAGATATTCTCTTGGTGTTTGTTTGTGTCCGAACTCGGCACATTCCAGGAAAAATAGTGAAGTACAAGGGAGAATTTATGGCTGTCAGTCATGAGGTACACTCACTGTTGAATACCAGCTAACTCACTACCACATCCTCAATCTTTTTTTTATGTTTTTATACTCCATTAATACTAACATCATTTCATACAGTATTCTGAAAATGTATGTTATACACTATACTAATGTGACATATACGACATTGTAGTGTGAAAATACCAGACTGTATATGCATGGATACATTGAAATATGTGATTCTGAATGGATGTTGTTCATGTTGACCAAGATAAGCTTACTGTAAAAAAAAGTAAAAAAATGTACATAACCTGTAAAAAAAAAGAAGAAAAAAATTTATGTTTTGTGAATGCCACATACTGTATGTTGTATTTGGATATAATGTGAAACATGTTGGAAAGGTCAGAAGTGATCCTTCCAAATAAAAAAAAAGGTGCTTTTTTATGTGCGACTTGCTTTTTTTTTTTTTTTTTTTTAAATATGTGTCATTTTTGCTTGTGTTTTGAATTGTCCCCTAGTGGTAAACTGGGACATATAGTAGAAACCTGTTTTCACACTGTCAGACCAGCAGTGATGTTTATTCATTGAGATCAACCTGAAACAGAAAGTACTACCTTACTATTCAGATGAACTAAAATTACATCAAATTTAGTGAACATATCTACATAAATGGTCCAACCAGTCAAAGACATTTGAAACCCAAAAGTTGTTTGGGTTGTCAAGCATTAATAAATAATTTATTAACCCCTCATAAAGCCATCAGCTTCTGAAATATTTATTAAGGGTGTTTTAATAGAAAGTGGTACCAGATCAGATTAATGCAGATGTTTCAGAATGGGTTCAGGTTTCCACTGAACGCTTTCCTGTGTTTCAGACTGTTAATTGTCTAGTGTATTTTAGAGGTTAAAAAGCATTTCATTTAACCATTTTCTAAACATGGGAAATCTGAATCATGATTATTGTAAACTAATCACTACAACTAATGTCCTCAATGAGGAGGAAAACAAGACTGCTTTTTATCAGAGCAGATAGAAGATTTTAATTCTCCCAGCAAACCAGCCAACCATTTTCTACTCTTCAAGAAGCTTTTGTACCTGGGAGTATCTGGAGTATTTAAGTCTGGGGAACAAGGTGAACATGTCGTCCCCTCCAGGATACTGTGACTCTGTTAATATAGGAAAGATGGGATTCTAATTTATTAAAGAACCTCAGCATTGATGATGGAGGAAGTATTCAGATTAAGATTAATTAAGTAAAAGTACTAATACCACATTGTGAAAATACAAGTAAACGTCATGGACTATAATCAGGAACATATAATTAAAGTATTAAAAGTAAAAATACTCAATGCAAAGATTATTAGATGATCATTAGTTATGCATTGATGTAAAAGCTTTTATTGCTGTAGCTGGTTGAGGTGGGGCTCATTTTTAATCATTATGGATGAATCTGTTGCCATGAATATAGTATTCATAGCAGAATATAGTACATTTCTCTCTTTTGTATAGTGGAATATAAAACAGCATAAAACGGACTCAGATGTGAAGTAGCTCAGATTGACTTGTGTGACGCTCAGATTAAAGATCAGGAGGCTCATCTCTTTCTTTCTCATTCATTTTTTTATCACGGGTCAGGTTTTTGCTTTACGCTGAGAGCTGCAGAGGAGCCGAGCGCGTGAGGGGGTGGAGGAGGAGGTGAAGCTGCTGGTTGGCTTGTCTTTCAGCGGGTTGCATGTGTTGACACGCATTTCTGCTCCATCTCCTTGATGAAGCGGGCAGCCTGGAGGGGAGTCGGGCAGCAGCAGCAGCAGCAGTCAGGGGGGGCCGGACGTGCAGGCAGGCGGAGGAATGAGAACCGAGCGAACCGCGGCACCTTCACCATGCAGCCCACCACTACCAACACCGCCACCACCACCGCCTCCGCCACCGCCTCCAGCCGCCCATTTCAGCCGATCATCTGAGCCGATGAGCGGAGGTTTGTCCGGATCAGCAGTGAGCAGTCGCGGCCAACGCCTCGCTGCAGCGCCACGCAGGGACTGAAAAGATGGTCCGCATCGCCAAGGCCCTGGGTTTGGTCATCCTGTGCGTCGCCGTGCTCATCCTCTCCCTCATCAGCTATGTGTCCCTGAGGAAAGACAGCCTCTTCACCTCCTCCAAATACTACATGGGAGGCCCGAGGATTATGTTCCACGCGGGCTTTCGGTGAGTGCACACTTTGCCTCTGCAGAGATTGCTTGAAGGAGCAGGGGTTGTTGTTGTAGTATGTGTCAACACGGGAGTCAGGCCTGGTGCGTGTGTGTATGTGTGTGTGGTGTGTGATGCTCGGGCTCAGCTCATCACTTCAACCTGTGAGCTGTCCAGGGTGCTGATGTTTAGACGGGCAACATCTGTGCTGGAAACATCTGCATCACAGTCAGCTTCAGTGGCCAGCTGTTTGCACACATACGAGGGATTTGACTGTGTTTTTGTTGCTCTCCTTAGAAATAGACATACGGCTAGAAACAAGGACAGCAAAGATGGTAAAACCACCATGACTATGATATACATACATGTAGGTGACAAAATAGATGTGTATATGAATATATATAAAGCAACATTGAACAACAACATACAAGGCCTATATGCAAGTGAGATTAAAGAACAAGTGCAAAGAATGCTGGGATAAAAATTAAATGTTTAATGTAACCAGCTACTTTATATGTTCAGATACAGTGTACAGGATTTCTCTCTGACAATGATGATTTTTAAAAAAAAGCAGTTTATATCTAATGTACAAAATATACAGGGTTATTGTTTTCTGACACTATATGATTGATTCAACTCTTCATCAGCTTCACATCCAGTTATTGTGGCTCAAAATACAGCGGTGGAAAATAACTCTTTATGCTGTGCATAAGTACAATTTTCAGGCACTTGTACTTTAGCTGAGTGTTTTCTTAAGATAAGGTTAAGATAAGCCAAGATGTTATTGATCTCCTTGGAGAAACTTCAAAAGCTACCCAGCAGTTTTAGTGTAATTAAAATGATCCCCACCTTTCCAGCTGCAACATTAAAGTAATGAACACATGAATGCATCAATAATCCAATGTTATATCTGATTCTGCATAATGAGCACTTTAAGTACATTTCATTGCTGATACTAACACTTTCAATGCATGACTTGTAATATGTTAGTATTCCTATACTGAGATATCGCTACTTTCACTTGAGTAAAAGATCCAAGTCCTTCATCCATCACTGTCAGTTTATAAAATATGATGCATTCATGGACTGAACAACTGTTAATAAACTAGTGAACATCATCAGCTAATACATGAATTCCCATCTGACAGAAGAATTTAATATGAATACCGATGTCTAATAAAAAGTTTATAAATTCTATCTGGTAATAATGTAGCTGTCAATGTTGATATTTTATTGTCCATATGTCATTAACAAAGGGTTTTTAATCCATCTAATCTGCCACTGTAAATGCCAGTAAATTGTCAATAAATGGATTTTGGTGTAGATCCAATGCAGTCCTTTTTCCAGAGAGGTATAAGTGGTCCAACCAGTCATGGGAGTTTGAAACACAAAAGTTGTTTTATTAATGGTCTATAATTTGTCCTACGAAGGATTTAGAATAGATTTATTAACCATTAATTAAGCCACTAGCTATCTGCTTCAGACACATGTATTAAGGATCTCTTTGAAAGTGGAACCATATCAGATTATATTAACCTTTGTTGTCTCTCTTAGGAGAAATTTGTCAGTCAGCACTGCAGCACATATGTACAATCAAACTACTTAACATGCAGTACCACACCCAGGTCAATGGAGATATTTCAATATGGGTTCAGGTTTTCACTAAACACTTTTCTGTGTTTCAGAATTAAATTTCTCAAGGGTTAAAAAGCATTTGATTTCATTTTGATTTGATTTTTCTCCTTGGTATAAGCAGAACAAATCTGAGTGGATCTCTTGTTTAAATACCTCCAACAAAAATAAGTGAGAGTAAACATCATGAACATGTGGTGCACATTGGTGTCTCATACTTATATTTTTTATGATTGTTATTCACAGGTCTCAGTTTGCCATGAATTTCCTGGACCCCTCCTTCATCCCCTTAACTAATGCCCTGAATGAGGAGCTCCAAGGAAAACCGTCCAAATGGAAGTTCAACAAGACTGCTTTTTATCAGCAGAGGTAAGAGATTTTAATTCTCAACTATTTCCTACTCTTCAAGAAGGTTTTGTACCTGTGAGTATCATCTTATCAGAATAGTCAATTAATCATTGCAGCTGTATTTGTATCTACTTTTGGGAAGTTGAATTCATAACAAAACAATTAACAATAGTATGAAACAGAGAAAGCAACATGTTGTTGTCTTAAATGATGAACCAGTTGTCAAAATAGTTGCTGATTACTTTTCTGTTGCGAGACTAATAAAATAGTCTATCAATCATTTCATCTCTGTCAGCTGCATAGTAAGTGCTGGCTGTGCTCTTATGCACTATGTCTTGTGGCTGGACCACATTTTTATTTATTGAGGCTGTGGACAGTTGTTAATATGTTAAGAGATATGATGGTGTTACATTATATGGTCAATTACCTACAGAAATAGGACACACCAACAACCTTAAAAGTATATATAAGAAATATAAAGGTACGTCTCCTATAGCTGCCTGTCACCATGTTAAGCTATTTTTATTTTTCAGGAAAGATATCTTCAGCTACATCGACATTCCCAACAACTTTTCCCTCACAAAGAACAGCGTGCGTGTCGGCCAGCTGATGCACTTTGACTACTCAAACCACAAGTACGTCTTCTCCATCAGCAACAACTTTAAATCCCTGCTCCCAGACACGTCTCCGATTCACAACAAGCATTACAGCATTTGTTCTGTGGTCGGCAACAGCGGCATCCTGACAGGCAGCCACTGCGGCCCGGAAATCGACCAGGCCGACTTTGTCTTCCGCTGCAACTTCGCCCCCACGGAGGTCTACTCCAAGGACGTGGGCAAGAAGACGAACCTGACCACCTTCAACCCCAGCATCCTGGAGAGGTACTACAATAACCTGCTGACCATTCAAGACAGGAATAATTTCTTCCTCAACCTGAAGAAGCTGGAGGGAGCCATCTTGTGGATCCCAGCCTTCTTCCTTCACACTTCAGCCACGGTAACCAGGACCCTGGTGGACTTCTTTGTGGAGCACAAGGGCCAACTGAAGGTTGAACTGGCATGGCCAGGGAACATCATGCACGATGTCAACAAGTAAGAGTGCTGATCTGATCAGCTGAAGTGACTTAAGAAATTTCAGTTTTCAGTGGAATGTATGATCAGGGCAACGACTTTCAGCATTTAAGATAAGATAAGATAAACCTTAATTTGTCTCACAATGGGGAAATTAAAAAAAAAAAAACTTACATATGGTGGATTTAACTTTAATTACCTTTATCATTTAACAAACAGTATCTTATTAAAATATGAAGTGTTGAATAAATAACCTACGTTTTAAAATTTGTAAAGTTTCCTGATTTAAATTAGAATATCTCATTAACCAAGCTTTGAGTTGACTTGAGTACTATAATTGAATCTGCATTGACTCATTTTTTTGGTGACTTTAGGGGAGCAGAAGCGTTATTACTTTTAAGTTGATGTGGCACCTTTTTTAGCCAGCAAATACATTGAATACATCCAGCAGTTACAACCTCACATTAGTAATCACCTGCAGTCATGTTTCTGTCCACCTGATGAGTCTGATCCAGTATTCACTCTCCTTTTATCTGGGTTTTTGGTCTGGACCAACTAAAACCATGAGCCGACAGATGCTGCACAGATCTAGAGCTGAGAGGAACTACAGAATTTAATGATAATATCTATGGCTTTGTCACTTCAATGGGCTCCTTTCACATACACATAGTCATTTGATCAGTTGTTACAATAAAAATATTGATTATAGCAGCTTTAAGTGGATACATAAAATCTGAAAATTCTAATAATTATATGGGAAGCTTTTGGGAGTATTATAGGTCTGAATGGCTCTATACGTGTAATATTGTTGAAAAATGTAAAACATACATTAGCTGACAGGGAAATTTAAATAGACTAGATATATAACATATAATCATAAGGGCAATGGGATTATGGTGGGCTCGGGTTAATCCTGCTGCTCTGGATTTGGATTTAATTTCGGATGATTGACCTGTCCTCTCCCTCACAGATACTGGAAGACTAAAAACCTCTCTCCCAAGCGTCTCAGCACTGGAATCCTCATGTACACGCTGGCCTCCGCCATGTGCGACGAGATCCACCTCTACGGCTTCTGGCCCTTCGGCTGGGACCCCAACACGGGCAAGGACCTGCCTTACCACTACTATGACAAGAAAGGGACCAAATTCACCACCAAGTGGCAAGAGACCCACCAGCTGCCCAGTGAGTTCAAGCTGCTCTACAAGCTGCACAGGGAAGGCGTGATCAAACTCAGCCTGACACACTGCACTTAGACATACATACAATGAGTGTGTGATGGTTTAAGAGGTGACTCCAGAGACCGTGTGACCCAGATACAGAACATCAGCTCAGCTTAAACTTCTGTTGTGACTCACAATGCATGAAACGTGTTAGGGCAATTTTTGACACCCTCATTCTACGAACACACACTCACATGACGCTGTAATTTCACATGAAGATGTCAGGCTCACTCGGGATGTAAATCACAGACTTATCACAGCGTTGTTGCTCATTCTGTATATTGTTAGCTTCGGTTCTGCAGTTAGGACTTTTATGCTGCTCAGTTGCTTCCATTACTCTCCTTTGCATGGCTGCTGGCCGTGGCTAAACAGAACAAATGTCTATTTTAACTGGAGTCCACAGGGGGATCAAGCTACGGAAACACACAACATTTCAATCTTCCAGTTCTGTTAAACGCAGTATTGATTGATCGCCTTTTACAACAGTATACTGATTCTGTACACTGAAATCACTGCCTAATCTCAGGGAAGGAGTTAGATCAGTGTTTTTTTGTAATCAGATTCAATGCCTCAAGAGAGGTGCAGTTCCTGTTTTCAGGCCTTTTTCCCCCCATGAGGTGTCAGACAATCTGCACTGCTCTGGAAGATGGTATTTGTTTACAAGACTATACTCTATATATACTTGTCTGTCTTTTATTCTCTGTAGACAGCATGACTGTCCTATTCAAATTTTGTTGAGACTCTTCAAATTTTTGGAATAATAATCAACATTCCAACAATAAGCCATAAATTCATTGACTAGACGATAGCGTGTTGTCATTACAATACTGAATTTTAGAAAGTGGTATCGGCCTACATTAGGTTCTGAGACTATAAGACATATACGAAGTATCCTCCAACAAGACTACAAGTCTGGTCAAGCTGGTGCATTCGAGTCACAGGGCTTCAATTTTCCAAAGAATGAATATCCGACATCCGATCTTAGAAAAGCCCAAAATTCATGCAACAATACTTACCACTGTTCTGAAATTTCTAATTATTATTTACTCCAATGCACAATGAAAATTATTTTCAATTTGTTAGTTGATCTATTTTCCTATGCAGGAAGCCTGAAATGACATATCTGCTTGCTCTTTACAACACAAGAGAAGTTTAGTAAAAAAAAAAAAAAAAAAAAGATGACAGGCAAATAGAAGTGATTTAGGTTTGGCTCATGCTGTACAATTTCAGCGAAGACACCTCTTGAGGAATCTGGACATACCTTCACGACAGCAGTACGTTTCGTTAAACCACCTCCTGGGTTTGTCGAAGATTGCAGGGTGTTCATTTTTTCAGAAAAACAGATATTTAGTTCTGTGACTTGAATGTAATGGCAATACATGAGAGTCACAAACTGGGGCTAAGATCGCACCCGCTATTTGTTAATCCATTACTGAGCTTGTGTGTAATTTCAAATGAAGTAATGAGTTACAAGAACAGAGCACGGCTGCTCCTGGACAAGACTTAGTAACCTCCCCCCCTTAGAGAGACTGGTAGTCAGATTTTGTTATCTTTGGACTGAGTTGTTTCCTCAATTTCCAGTCTTTATACTGAACTCTGGCTGCATAAAGACATGAGAGTGGTATCGATCTTCTAAACTAACTCTCACAAGCAAAGGAATCACTGCATTTCCATACTGTCGAAGTAGTCCTTTAAAATCTAATCTTAGCTAGCAGACACTTCATTAATGTGAGTTGTATAACAACCTCCAAAGGTTTATTTTTTTCAGGAGGAAAACGCGTCCTTTGTAAACACAGGTGTGGCTTTCTTTTATATGCATACACCAAGAAATATGTATATTTCTGAGTTAAACCTGCAGTAGGGACGTTTACATGTAAGTGAGCGTCTGTGACATTCAAGCCCTTGCAAAACAAAGTTCACACAATGCTGATTAATCCTATCACCACCAGGTAAACCTCTCTGTAGCTCACAGTATACAGGAGTTTTTAAAATCTGAATTCTGTGGCAACGCTGCAGATTTAAGCTTGTGTCCATGCACTTTGACAAATTGGCAAATATCCAGTAACCAAACTATAATTCGGTCATCTTAATGTGAAAGGAATAACATTTTGTAGTTTGTGGTGTATTGTCTTATTTTTATGAAGCGCAATTTCAAATCTCAAAGTTTACAATATTGCACAGTTCAGATGTAACAACCAAATTCCATATCATCAATCAAACAAATCTATTCTTATCAGGTTTAGCAGGTGTAAATGTTTAAAACTAATATTTAAGTTAGAACTAGTTTGTATGGTTAAAAGCAAACACAAGCTAAGTTTGAACTTACAAACAGCTGCAACTGACTCCACAAAACAAACTTTGGAACTTGGATCAATGAAAATTGAAGAGACACTTTTGTAATTCTCACCAATGCAGGACAAAAAAAATGCGACCTGTGACCTATATCAGGGCCTGTTGTGGCTAAAAACATCAGGAAAGACAACATTTTGGAGTTTCACCTATTTAATATATACCAACAACTGATCTTGAGGTTTACAACTATTTCAATTACAAAGATCCAAAAGAAGAGAATAAGTATTTATTATACAGCTTTTGTTGGCTGGGGGAAAGTTATTTATTCATCACATATCAATTCAAATATTTGTGATATAAAAACAGACAACTGAATGAATGTTATACGACTTACTGCATCTTGTATAAAGAGCATGATCCATTTAAATGGCATTGCATGTGAGACACTAACAAATCCTTTAGGCTAGTTTTATACAACCTTTTTGAAGATTGTTTTGAGGGTAAAATTTTGTTCTTTGCTATTGTTTGTATTCCTGATGGTGTATTCCTTAAGAATATCAGCAGTGTCTTTGTATGAGAGATTTCTGAAGGCTGAAAAAAAAAAAACCCCAAGCCTACTGCTATATTCCACATGGGACCAAACCTCTATAGATCAACTTATAAATGGACAAGCTTTATTTTTTTGTAAACATTGATAATCTTGGGTTCTCAAAAACAGTCCGTCCTACCACACCAGACTGAAGCAGGCTGGACGCTTGGGCCCAAACAGTGAAAGCTGGCCACATGACCATCTCATGACTCTGCAACATGTGCTCCATCTCGCAAATTCTGGTTTAGGGTGAGGTTTAACGCACAGAGCAGGGCAGTCATCCGCACTTACCAGATGCAGTGTGTGCTTTTGTGCTCATTCAGATTTAGCGGGGCAGGCATTTGCTTGCCACCCCGTCCCACACAAAGTGTTTTATGTCCGTCTCCGTGGGTGAGATGAACATATCATATAGTAAACTTTTGTGTCTCGTCTCCAAATCACAGTGCAGTCACCGCAACAACCATGAAAACACGAATCTGATGAAAAAGTTTAAGTAGCTGAATTGTAGGCCATGTAATTGATGTCATAGATGTGTATATTTAAGAATAATTTCTGTAGTTCCTTCAGTAGGTTTTGTAGGGACACCAAAGAGTTCAGAGGAGAAATATTACTTTAGCTTCATACAGATTGATTTAAGATTTTTGGAAGCTGTTTGACAACTAACAAGTAGACATAGAATATCCCTTTTTTGATGTTGAATTTGATGTTGAATATCACTTTTTGTGGCACAAAAAATCATTTCAAACTTTTGCTTTTATGGCTTCAGCCAAAGTAATGTGGTGGAATTTATTTGTGACTCCATGAATGTCCTCCTATAGATTGATTTGTTTAAGAAATAAAAATAAAAATCCACTGGCGCTGACATGAATACTGGACATTTTCCTCCTCCAGATGGTTCCTATTGATTTTCAAAGTTGATGTGTAGAATGTGTGTAAAAGATAATGATGCTAACAAAGTCTGTGAGGATTGTAATTCCAGTCAGAATAACAGTATAGCTTTTTGTGCATTACATTTAAAAGACAAGACAGTGACATACATAACCTAAACATAAAATGTCTTTATTCCAAATGCAGCACTATACAGGATTCGTTCCAACAACCCTTTAACATTCTTGTACTTGTGTTCGATCTGCATGGCAACTTTGTTCCATAATGCATAAAAGCTTGGCTGCTTATGTACATGTCGTATAAAAGTCATAAATCATGTAAGGGACTTTGCTATCTTGGTTGTTCTAACAAAAACGATCATCCATATAAGAAATGTAACCATGTCTTAAATGTTTTTTGATTATACTCCATGATAAATATATGTTATGTGCCTGCATATTCCTTCCATCAATGCCTAAATGTGTCAAATAAAAACAGTATTTTTCTCTGATATGACCCATTTGAAGACAATTGCCTCGCTTTCTTTGTTGAATCACAACCACTTGGTGTCTTGAAAACATCCCAGGTTTTACAACAATACCTATATTTAGTTACTATATACAATCTTTAAAGTCTTGCACTCTTCCTCTTTCTCACAATGCACAGGTAAATAAATAACATTAACTAATACCAAGAGGGGAATTCACACTGTAATAATACTGATTTAAATGAAATAGGCCAGATCCAAAGTTCTCTCCAATTTAGATCATATTTTAGTTGATCTCAAATGATCTTCTGCCTCACCAAGCAGGCGCCCTTGCCCAGCTCCAGAACACAGTGACGTTTTACCAATGCAGAGTTAATTGTTGAAAATGTGAAAAGGGTGGCTGCTGGTGACAACATTAGCAGGCACACCCCCTCCTGACAGAGGCCTCCTGCACTTCATGGCTGGAGATGGGACTGCCGTTGGGTTCAGAGCTGCGGCCCCCGTAAGAGCTCTGCTCCATCCTCTTCATCACCAGGTCCAGCAGGGTGGTCACTGCCTGGTCCACATGGGCACCCGTCGCCGCACTGGTTTCAAAGTAGGGGATGCTGACGAAAACAGAGGAGTCAGGAACATAGGCTGACATTGAGTGACCATATTGTGTGCATGTATTTGTGTTGAGCAATTAAGAGGATAATTTACTTATAACCCTTGTCACAGTTAACATATGTCTAGTAGTCCTAAGTAGTTTAAAAAACATTTCCGATATTGTTTCTTTTTATTTTATACGTACATAAAAAGGTACAACAATTCAGAATTTGAATTTTTCTTTTAACCTAACAGCCCCCAACATTTATCTCACAACCCCTTGAGGGGCCCTGACCCACAGATTGGAAACCACTGTGCTGAATCAAATAATAAACCCCCAGGAGGAAGAGCATGGGAGCAAGAAAACAGCTCACTAGCACCATCCTGTGGTGTACTGGTGAAAGAAGCAAGATAGATAGATAGATTGATAGATAGATTCACACAGACTTACACAGTGCCTTCAACAAATAATATAACTAAAAAACAATAGAACACATTTCATGCCTCACCCATATCTGTCTGCCAGATCTTTGGCCTGTCGGATGTGAACATCTCTCAAATCTCGAAGGTCGGCCTTGGTGCCCACTAACACAATGTCTGGACTATCACAGTACGCGTTGGCCTGTAGCTGACCTGGCAAACACACAGGAAAACATTTAACCCCATGTGATGCAAGTAGACATGCTTGACCAAACACGACACGCTGTTCAGAAATTTCATTAGACAAGGTAAAAGAGGTAGCTTTGAATCTCTCTCTTAGTAGCAACAAAAGAGAAAACATTGATCTCAAAGCAGTACTCTTTGAGGTCAATGTTTACTGCTGAGCTGACACATACTCATCCAGTTCCTGACGTTGAGGAAACTTTGCTGATTGGTCAAGTCGAACATCAGCAGGAAGCCCATGGCGTCTCTGAAGAAAGCTGTAGTGAGACTGCGGAACCTGAAAAAACACAGTGGATAACTGTTGTTAGACAGTATGTAGATTTTGAGTCAGTCAGTTGGTCCACCGTTTGGTCCAGACTGAAACATCTCTGTTGGATGTTGGATGGATTGCTGTTATACAGTTACAGAAATTTACGGTTCCCAAAGGGTGAATCCTTTTAACTTTGGTAATCCCCTGGCTCCTCTAGTACCCAGCATCCCCTCCCATTCCCAACTGGTCACCCTATGTGAACATGAGGTTAGATTTACCTCTCTTGTCCTGCTGTGTCCCAAAGCTGAAGATGGACTTTGAAGTTCCTCTCAGTTGTACCATCAGCACCTGTCCCTGTGTACATCTGAACCAAGCCACAGAGCATGAGAATCCACCCAACCTCTGAACTGAGTTACGTATATTTTAAGTGAAGAATCACACAATTAAGCCATTATAAGCCTTGTATGTGTTCACTCAAACATACTAGGTACTAAGCCTCACTCACCACTCTCTTTTCCCTGAAGTCAATACCCACTGTGGTTGTGAACTTGCGGTTGAACTTGTTGTCGGTGTATCTGTGGAGGAAGGTGGTCTTTCCCACCCCTGAGTCCCCCAGGGCCAGCAGCTTGATCAGATAGTCATAGTCCCATTCAGCCATTGTGAAGCTGAGTCCTCCACCTGCTACAGAGTTGAACTCACAGTGCAATGCTGGTTTGATGTATGTACCAACCTACAGGGAGTTAGAGAAAGCTTGCAAGTGGGTTTGGCTAGATATATACTAACAAACTAGAATATAAAGGTGAAATAGTTCCACCTAAGCTGCAGTTTTCAGTGTGCGGGTGCAGGACCATCTCACAGGCTTAGTAGGTCGTCATAACTCCCCGCTCATTAGGCACTGATCAGAGAGGGACTAACACATGACTGGGGCTGGCTTCCACATGAGCAGTCAAATGCCTCGCCAGAGTTTTCTCAGACTTTGCTGAGTGAAAAAACACAGTCTGTTTGGCAGACAGAACCCCTTTTATTGACTTGAAGGTCTGTGGGCAGACAGCTCAACACCGCATGACGCCACTCAGGTCACTGCAGCACATCAGTTACACTTGCAGCCGGGGCAAGGCAGGCCAGTAAAGCCAGCATGGAAAATCAGATTTGGTTATGCAAGAGAAGGTTGAGGGCCCTCAAGGGCACAAACAATCACATTTATTTTCTTTAGTATATTCTAAAAATCTAACTTGCTGCATTCAGGATATATTCATGCTCATGCAACTCAGTTCGCAGCGACACAGCAGCAACTGAATTTGAAATACTCCCATGAAATCTGGCGTCCTTTCCCATGTGCATAATTATTGGTATTGGGTTCTTTGGGATCAGCAGATGAAGGTGAGACTGAGTAATCAAACCTCTAACCTACAGCAGACTTATCTCACAAAACACAATTCAAATTGCATTCTGGTGATTTCCTAAAATACCACAGGATTTTTAATATTTGACTTAAAAAGTTTAAAAAGTAAAGTATCTTACCACTCTATGTGCAGGAAGTGCCAATGCCCATTCAGAAGTTGCACAACTGGTCCTGATTAAATAAAATAATCACTATCATGATGCGATGACGCATCCTGAGCCTTTTCCTCTTCTTACATGTGATCCAGGGAGGAGTTTCATGCCAGAAAGAACCAAGTGGGGCTGTGCTTACAGACCTTGTGTTTTCTGGTATTTCTCATGAGAAAAAAAAAGGTTCTTTGAAAACTGGACTGTGGCCTCTGTGGATTTCAGTGGAAATCATCCAGCCAAGGAATGGGCCCCATTTCTACAGGCTCAGTGAAGTAATCCTGCTTCTCTAAACAATGTGAGAACAATGAAACTAAAGACTTAATTTACCTTAATATTTTAGAATTTATTGATCCAATTTACTTTGATCCATGTTTACAATGGTTATGTAATAAGGTCATTTAAGGTAAAGAGAGATTTCACAGTTAATATTCAAAGCACAACAAAATCAAATAATTTGTAGATGTTTTGAACTCAATATTGTCTTTTATTAAAATGTAATTTTTTAAATGTCTTTCAAAAACTAATTAAAACTAACTAATGTGCATATTAACAGTGACATACGAGTGGACAAAAAAAAGGAAAAAAGAAAAAGAAGACATAAATAACAACTTGATCAGGTTCAAACTTTCTTTGTTCTGTTTTGCTCTGGCAATCTGACAAAGGTGTTGATCAAACTCTAAAGCAGAGTTTAAACATTCATTTTTTAAATTTTGAGACAGTAGTTTCAAAAAATAAAACTTAATTCAAGGTAATGTTACTAGATTCTTATAAAGCATCTATCCAGTGCTGAGTGAACCCAAGTTACTTATCTACACTCAATCTTAACGTCCATTTTTAAGGCTGTTTTTTCCTTCTATCCCAATAATTATCTCAATCACTGAGTAACTGTACGTACTGTATGTACAATGTTACTGTACCTTATTGTGCTGTGTTAGTGAGTGATGCATCAGAAATCAATTTATACATTATGTAAATTATGTGATGTTGCATTTATTAAACCTCTATGAAGGCTAACATACTGTGACCTGGTATTCAGTTTAACTGTACACATTCGTGCATGGAGGATCGCAGGTATCATGAAAAGGTTGTAAAGCATTCTATTAATTGCTATCTAATTGGACAACAACAGCAGATAAATGATTTTACTGAATTACTGAATCCAAAAATAAACACAAAAGTACGAAAGTACATAAACAATATTTAAATTGGAAGTGACAATTATCAAAATTATTTACAAGTGAACATATGAATCAACCAATACAGTATATCCATTCAATATTACATCAGTAAATTAACATGTAATTTAGTGCAACGTGTTCATAGAATAATACATTTGTAAAATCTGTTATCAAATCCTGTTTTTTTGTTCAATTAGAAATCAATTAAAGGGATGCTTCACAAACATTTTTATGACATATGTGGGCCTTCACACTTCAGTAACTGCTTTTTAAATTTTGATTTACAGTAGAATCATCAAACAAAAAGCCTGCTCAAGGGCTATTGTAGAAAACTGTTGAGTGGTTCTTCTATTGTCTTCACTTCCTGTGTACATCACATGAAAACAGCTAAACTATGTACTGTACTGTATGTAATGTAATACATTTTCTTATAGTAACTATAGTAACCCTTCTAACTGGGTTTGAAATACTTCAACAAGCTGTTTGCCTGACTGCCTTTTCCTGCACCTTTTCTGTCTTTGGTCATTAAGTTTCTCCCTGGTTTCCTAGATGAGGTGGTCTTCAGGACTGGCTTCTGTTGCTTCCATTCAGACATCAACTCATTTTGAATATCCGGCGGAAGCTCAGAAAATACCTTAGGGTCCACATTTCCCGGGAACTCACAGTCAGAAGACCGGGGTAATGACAGTCTCCCTTCTCCCATGACATTTTCTCCAGGAAAGGCACTTGTGCCTGCAGGACACTGGTGACTCACATCAGATGGATTCAATTTGTTTACAGCCTCTTTTTTGTCTGTAATATTTTGTGAATCTGTAAATGACTGTGGAGACTTGCTTTTTGTCATGTAGGGGACATCAACGACTGCAACTGAGCTAATTGAAGAGCTGGGGAGAGAGTTCATGTAGGCAGCAGATAACAGCTCCTTCTGGATTTCCTCAGGAAGAAGCCTGAAGACTTCTGAATCAACATTTGGGGGCAATCGATGTGTCAACGTGTCATCTGTTTCATCAAAGTCTGACCTTGCTGTGCTGCAGGACACTTTCTGAAGCGGAGAGTTTTCTACAGCAACAACAGTGCTCTGTTTGCTTTTAAAGCCATGTAATGCTGCCTCGGAGCTGCGAGGGCTTTCTGTGGTTACTGTCTTTTGAGAGATGCGTTGCATAATCATGCTGTTTGTGCGGAACTGATGATCCATGCAGTGACTCTCTCCAGTCTGAAAGGAATCATCCTGTTGGAGAATAAAACAGGAGGAGCATGATTTCAGGAAATTCTGAGCACTGACACTTTGTCTGAAGATTCAGTAGGCATCACGTAACAGCAGTGTCAAAGAAGATAAGACCTCTTTTACATAATAAACATATAGCGGGGTGTCTGCAGAGTTCACGAAGTTAAATGTAAAACTTTTTGAGATCCAGATTTACAACCTAAAATGCTTTTTAATATCTGTGTCTTCTGCTAGCAACAACTGTGAAAATGTGTTATAAGCTGCCAGTTTTCAGGGTCTGAAACATGAGGATTTGCTGCTTCACTTTTTCATACATAAAAGTACAGTGAGTCTCTTTGGCTTTTGGACTGTTGGTTGGACAAAAAAAGATATCTGAAGACATCACCTTGAGCTCTGCAAAGCTGTTACTGGTGTTTTTTCTCTACTTTTTGACATTTCGTGAACCAAACAATTTACTGATTAATCAAAAAAAAGAAAGAAAAAAAGTTGCAGTCCTTCAACAATCCCACTTTAAGTTTATAGGTGTATAATTTCTCCAAATAGCCCAAAATCAGATACAACAAATATTTAGACTAATATTTAAGATTAAACGTAGATTAAATTTAAGATGTTTGTCAAGTAAACTGAATTTGATGCTTCTTAATACTAATCAAGACCTGCAGATACCTTAATGAAGGTCGCATTATCTGAATGGTATAAACAACTTAGATTACACTGCATTACTTCATGGTACTACCTGGCTTTGTGTTAAGGAGATCTGTGTTTTTCTGGGAGACGTGCTTTGTGTGAAGAAACATGTTATGGAGCCCTTTCCACCAGTGGCAGCTGCCCTGGTCTGCAGGTTACTGAAGCAAACGTTAATGAGGGTGAGGTGGAAGGCTGTACTGCTGTCCACCATCTTATGGAAGAGCTTCATTGCCAATGGGACCAGCTGGGCCACAGCTTCATCACTACTGCCTGTAGATAGTACAGAAAATAATGCTTTAATGGTAGTTTGACATCTGCTGTATAAAGCCAAATATTCATGACAGCTTTAAACACAACACTGACATAGTACTTATCCTAAAGCTGTTATGGTGAACATGTCAATAGACAACAGTCTCTTCACACCTTAATATTCATATGGAATTATGTTTATGAATTTGAATGGTGAATATGAGTACAGTATTTACACTCCTTTTAGCTCTGTTCTTGGACTCTTGGAAATATCTCTTTGAGCTAAATGCTCCACTATGTCCACCAGCTAGTCAATAACTTTGTCTAGTCTAGTCGTTGTCTACAAATAGTGAACAGTGAGTTTATCTGAACTTTTCCCTCTGAAAACAGTGGCTGGCTGATGAGAGCAGTGATAGTGAATCAAAACAGAATTTTTTCATAATTTGCAGCTCCCAAAAGAGAAACAGTTAATTGTTGTGGACGGAGTGCACAAAGGGCAGTGACTGAATGAGTGCAGCTTATGATACACGCTTATTGGGAATTCTTCATTCATCTATACTATCTATGCCCAGTCTTGATGTCTTATGGTCATCTGGAAATAAATAAATACACTTTTAAGTATTTTTAATTATGAATACAAACCCTGATAGATTGCCAACACATGCCACCCTGAGCTCGAGCTTACCAGAGGTGATTTTCTGTCCAATGTGGTTGGGGATGGGAGACTGCCGGCTCTCCCGATTGAACCACTTGTTGTTTGCTGAGCATCTACGGATGGTAAGCCGAAAGGTTTGAGGCTGTCTGCCATCTTTGTGCATCCTGGTTTTCAAACAGATGACAAAGGTTAGATTAAGTGGCTTCAGTGATGATGACAAAGGTTTTAAATAGCTGACAAAGTATCCCACCTCTCCACCAGGCTGCTCAGGAGTTCATGAATCTTTTCCAAAACGTCTTTGATTAATGACATTTTCTTGAAGGAGTCTTCATCACTGAGAGACTGAAACATCAAGAGAATACTACTTAGGAAAAACGTATGGCAAGATATAAAAAAGGGACAATAATTACGAGGTCTGACTCAAAATGGCATGAGAAATGCTTGGTCAGTGTGAGACAGTGTCTAAATGCAGATGTGATGGAAATGTTGTCATACTGAAGGAGATGATCATGTGACGATTTGGAGGTGAAGCTGAGCTCTGGCTGGCCCCAGCCCAATTTAATCCCTATTTATACTGATTGTCAACATACATATATATGCATACTGTACATTTGAAATACTTTAAACGGATATTGGTTAGGGTTAGGGTCATTTCCCAGCCTACCTGAGGGGCCCCAGTAGGGGTGACAGGTGAATCATCAACACCAAGGGACAGATCCTTCAAGCGCTGAGCACTGGGACTTCCAAACTCTCTCACCAAGTCTTTCAAAGGAAAGAGCTGTAGGTCTTTCACACTGACCACTCCCAGGGCTTGAAGTCTCTTAGCAGTTTGGTGACCCACCCCTAAGAAAACATGATGAAACAACAAATATATGGTCGGGGACACTTGACACAAGCCAAATCATCAAAAATCAAAGAGCTTTGAATTGAAAAACAGTTGCACAAAAGCTGAACATATATACCTGGTACTTTCCGATGGCTGCTCAGGCTGCCCATAATGTCACTGACATTCTCTGGCAGCAGGGAGGTTTGCTGATTGGGTTTGAAGGTACCTGACACCAGTTTGGACAGTAGCTTGTTTGTAGCAACACCAGCACAGCCAGTCAGTCCCAGTTTGCTGTGGATGGCTTCTCTGAGCTCTGCAGCAATGTGTGACCCCAAAGCCAACCTTGGATGATCACTGGCTTCAACATCTGCACCTGAGCAGGAAAAAAAATTGAACTTTTTGTTATCTGTGGTTGAGAAAACCTGACATTCTTTACGAGAATGCAAAAGTAAACTTTTCATTTGGTGAGAAACTGAAAGTGCAATGCAAATATTTGTAAAGATTTAGCTTCTTTGCTTGTTTCACAACTCATTTCCTGGTTTCTGTGAACCAGATGTACAGTACACAGATGTACAGCTGCACACCAGAGGCACAAATATGACTCACTTAAATGATTGTAGACATGTCCTTTAAATGAAAAGTTGTGAGATTCTGGTGTCTCTGCTAGCCTCGATTCTACCATCTTTGTGATGTCCATGAAATTTTCATCAAATCCAAGCCTCTCTACCAGTGGACAGTAGGACATCAGCAGCTCTAGATGGAGCACAAAATAAGGTAAAGTAAGAAAAGCACACAAACGGAAATATACATGATTTTAGCACAATCTTGTTGCAATAACTTGTTGGATATAATGTATTTTGTAACTGTGGAAATAGTAGTAGAAGAAAATCTGAGTCGAGAAAGAATACATTGCTCTTTATTTCTAAGAGATATAAACTAAATCCTGACATTTTGTTATTTTGTGTTAAGATTGAGCTCAATTATTTTGCACTACCACGTAACAGCAAATGGGCCACAGATGAGAGATGAGCTTGAAAGATGAGATTTACTGGCGTGTGAGTGTTTTGGGATGGAATTTACTCTATAAATACTAAATACTTTTTAAACTACTGTTCTAAATACTACACCTTGTATGTAGCTTTACTTGTGGAACATTCCTGAGTAATCTCTGCCTACCTGTTACTTTATAGGACATTTCTCTGTAGTGTGTCAGGTCTTCTCCTTTAACCAGCACCAGCTGAGGACATTTCTCCTTAGCATCAGTGACAGAACTCAGCTTGGTGACCCCCATCTCCCTCGCCACATAGTTACAGGTGACTATGATGTATTTCTGCTGAATGCCTGATGATATGAGAAACATTATTGAACCACAAAAGTATCCTGGGCTTAAACATATTAGCAACTTTTATTCTTCTGTTGTAGAGAATCAGTTCACCTAAAGGGACTTCTCTCAGTGCTGGGTTTCTGATCATTTCCACCTGAGCATAAAAACAGTCCAGGTCAAAGTGCAGAATGACTCTGTGTGCAGGTGCTGGTGTCTTACTGAGGCTTGGACCTGAAACAGAGATCATACATACAGGAATTACCATCTGACACATACAGGTCGCTGATAGACAAAGCCGGGTTTCTCTCTCTCTCTGTATGTCAAAAAGACAACTGAGAAGTAGAAAACTGTCTGGTTTCAGACACACCTCCAGCATGCGTTCATACTTTGACGTTACCTGAATCATTAGCGGGGAGTGGATCAATGAAACTGTTCTTCCACTCGGTTTCATCATCCTCCATCTCATCATCGCTATTATCCATTTCAAACAACGTAAGATTTGATCTGTTTTGTTGATCTTAACACACCAGATAAGACTGTTGTTGTGATCGCTAAAGGAAAAGCGCACCACACAGTGGAAACTGTCTTTCACTGTGGGGCCCAGTTTGTGCAGCAGCGCCATCTGCCGACCTGGAGGCATTACTGCTATATCATGAACGGCAATCACCCCAAATAAATTAATTAAATAATTTATAGATTAAATTAGTTTTATTACAGTAAAAATCTACATATTAGCGGACGAAAAAAACTGGCATAATTTTAATGGTCGACCCTGGCGAGCAGAGCCTATAAAACAGGCGTCTCCTGAAGTTCAGTTGGAGCCTCCAGCTGTTGCTAATTCATTAGCTAAAACAAACGGTTTTTATGCATCGTGAAAAGTGGCGTTTTTGCCGATGTTTCCCTCGTCTGGTCTTTTTTCTGATGTAAAGTGTCCTTTCTCGAAAAGTGGGCTTTGTGACCGGCCCCACTGTTTGTACAAACATGACCAGGAATTACGGGATATCTTTGGTTCCTCTTGTGAATCGTCGGTAGTTGACATTACAGGTCAGTGTTACAAGTTATGCTCACTAGCTACATTTCCAGTTGTGCTCTATGTTGGCCACTTGTGCTTTATGTTTGAAGGACCCCTTTTTTGATTGTCTCCCACCATATCATTAATGCTAGTAAATCCTTCATATTCCCATTGAACAGGAGTCCAAAATGGCTGTTCGAGTGCTGACTGTTTTGCACCAGTGAATGATGAGGCCAAAGACGACTGCCTCCGGGAGCTGGAGCGTATCAACAAGGAGATCGAAACTGTGAGGCACGAGGTGGAGCAGGAGCAAAGGCGACTGTCGTGCTACCAGACCGTACAAGCAGACAGCAGGAACACAGAGCCCAAATTCCTTGTTTCGAAGTCTGACACTGAAGGTGACAATGTAGACCGAGATTGTTATGTACTGTCTTCATGTACAAACCTTACTAAAAGATACTCCCGAGAAAGGAAGTACGTGGTTGACAACTCAAAACCAAGGACTGATTTGGAGTATGACCCTTTGTCCAACTTTTCTGCGGGTTTGCGGTCTTACAGCTCATCAGATAAAGAGCAAAAAGTGAAGCATGTACAAGGTTTGAAAAGGGCAAGAAACACTGTACCTTGTGACAAAAGGAAGCCAGTCACATGTCAGGCTCAGTTTTCCCAATTGCCATCTCCAGATCCACTTGATGACTCTAATGATGATGATGTCCTGATTATTGACATTCCTCCCTCGCCTGACAAAAAGAGACAGCAAGTTCAAAAACCTGTCGATTCTGTTGCTGGCAAATCCCTACATAAAGTAGTAGAATTGAAGGAGGTCAAAACTGCACCAAATTTACCTAATTCTCCAGTGCTGTGTCTTGCAAACATTGACTTGTGTAAGGTCACATCTCCACCCACATCAGCAGTAGAAGAAAATAGAGTTTATGGTACTTGCAGTGCTGAAAACATTAATCAAGGCCCATCTAATCTTTATAAGAATGAAGAATGCAAAAATGTACCAGTTGATGTAGTGGACTTAACTGGATGTTTAGAAGACCTGGAAAAAGAGAACCAGAACATTATTCACTTTCAGGCTGCTGAAACAGTAGTAGAGAAAAGATCTGAAGTTGCCACTACAGATGAGCAAGATCAAAACTACAACAATCTGGTGGTGAACAGGGAAGAAAACACGATTCAGGTTCAGTTGCCTTATTGTGGGCTGCCCCAAAGTGTTGAGAAAATGAATCCACTGCAGCCATATAATGTTTCATCAAAGAATTCACTTTTTTATAATGCTCAAACCGCTTACTCAGACTCAGCATGCAGGCAACACACCAAGCAAGCCCAGACAACAGAGCTGCCATCTCAGGCAAAACGTGTACCATCAGTGTTGCCACACAGCCAGAAAACATCACACAAAACTCCAGGAGGGATGCAGGGCAAAGCTGCGGTCAACAGTGCTCCCCTTCAAAGCTACCTGGAGCCAGCAGAACCAGTTTCAGGCAGCAGCCAAGGTCCGGCTCGACTCAATTCATCAGCATTGAGTTTGACGAACAGAGCTGAATCATCATCCACATCAACTGAGCAGATTTTGCAGAGAGCGGATGATGAGATTATAATCATGGATTCCAGCTCTGATGAGGACGACCTCAACTATTCAGAAATGGAGATGTCTGACAGTGACCCAATGGAGGAATGCTACAGGATTTTCATGGAGGCACACAACAAGGATAAAGGAAATGATGAGCAGTCTGACGTGTCTGTAAGTATGCCATAGACACTCTACATCCAAGATGATGTTTTTTTTCTACTGTGTAAAGAGCTCTTCCCTCACCTTGTCAATTTTAGGTTGTAGCTGTGGAGACGCCGGAGTTTAAGGTCAAACCCCAGGCATTGCCAGGAAAGAAGAGGGTGGCTCATGAAGCCAACTATACAGAGGTACATGCGACATACATGTGATGTGACAATGGTACAATGGTAAACATGCCCCTTTCCAAACTTTTTTGAAAGGTGTTGCTGGCATCAAATTTAAAATGAGCATATATTTTTAGTATAAAACGATAGAAATTTTCAGTTTCAACATTTGATATGTTGTCTTTGCACCATTTTCAGTTTAATATAGGGTTTAAATGATTTGCAGACCTTCAAATTCTGTTTTTATTAACATTTTAGTGTCCCAACTTTTTTGGAATTGGGGCTGTAGTAAAACACATTTGTTAACATGGTACAATTTATTTATCCATAGATATGAATATAAGATGTGTGTTTCAGAAAGGCCATCTTTCTTTGGGTCACTACCTCCTTCACAGGACAAATAAGAATTTCAAGCCAAAATATAATTTCAAGCACATTTTTTAAGTTTACCTTCTTTGTACAGCAGCCAGTGACCAAGAGTAGACCTGAGCCCCAGGTGCTGGTTCCCCTACGCGGTCCTGCAGTGTCATCATTTGCTTCTCAGCCCTCTACCTCCAGGATCCAGCAGGTGCAACAGAGAGCCTCCATGTTGACTGCTTCAGTTACAGGTGGTCAGGCTTTTGTTTCCTCAACCTGTCAGAGGAGGACAGAGACACAGAGTGCACTTTCTCCATCAGCTCAAACCTCTGATAATCTGCAGCCTGCCCCTGTGCAAAATGGTATGCATCTGTTGGCTGTAGTGTATAAGATTATTTTTTAAATAAATATTACCATGAAAATGTTACAAATGTCTAAATTCTACAAAAGTAGAATAAAATGTGGAAAAAAGAAAGCACTCCACTGCCTACTTTAAAAGTCAAAGCCTTTCAAATTCAAAGATTACTTTTGTGCCATCCTGTCTGTTGTCTTCATATTGGACATTTTACCGGTAAAACATCTTGAGACCTTCCTGGTCTCCATACTGTATATGTAGATCAAAACCTGAAGTAGGAATTCCTGTGTATTTTAGTTGTTTGCATGAGTGCAGTGTCTTGTCTTATTCCACAGCTTACATGAACTGCATACCTTTGGGAACTGCTGTGATTGAAGTGGGCAACAACTTGCATTTGGTCCTCCCAGAAGGCGCCTTCCCTCTTTCTGTTACTTCCAGTTCCAGCCCAGTTACGTCAGCGCTAACCCCAATTAGTCAAGTGCAGATGAGTGCTGTCGCTGTGAAGCAAACATACCATACACCTGCAGTTACACCTGTGCAAAGGTACCGTGCAACTGCACCTGTGCTCATTCCTGCGCCGGCATGTAAACCTTCATTCACCTCTGCTTTTGCATTGGCACATTCAAGTCAAGCTGCTTCGACGACTCCTCAACCTGCTGCTGTGAAGGTGAGAAGTTAAAGCAGCATTTGTTGGGTGCTGTTTTCAAAGACTTCAACAAGACCTGTGTCTAGAGTGAGTTAGACTTCTGTTGTCTGTTAAATATTAATAATGAATGTATTCTTTCAGCCAGTGCCTACTAAACGTAAATTGAAGCACCATTATGAGGCCCCTAAAGACAAAGTCCCACATGAAACCCGACAGCGTTATGTCAACATGTTCACAGAAGAGTTCCTCAAAACAACGGCCAATGTTAACGAGGCCTTTGAGAAGGTGAACTTGTGCCCCTTAATATCATCCTAACTGGCAGACTGCAGTTGACATAATAATAAAATTTTTGTCTCTTACTGTTAATAGGCACTCGCTGAAGAGAAGACTGTGTATAATCGCAGTGTGAACAAACTCAAATATCTAAGCATTGCAGTGAATGCGCTGAAGAGGCTGAAGAACCAAAGTGCTGTTGCTGCTAAAGGTGAAAATCTCTGGAAAACTGCTCAAGAAATGTGTAAAATGCTGATAAAATACATTATTATTTATATGTGATAATTTATATTTTTGTGGTGCAGGTGAAAATGAAGTCAACAGTCACAGATTCAAAGGCAATATTCCACTTAACCTGAAGATATTTAAAGGAAATGGTGGGGTGAATAAGTACCTTTTTACATGCATTTGTCACTTCATTCAAATCTTTTGACAACTTCTGAGTAAATTTATATTTCCAGCAGATGATATGGCATTGTATGAAAGTTTGAAGGACTATATTTTGACTGAGGAAAGACTGATTGAGAGCAACTATCCTGTTCAGCACCCAGAGAAACCTGGTTCTGCTGCTCTTTTTGCTGACAATAAGAAAGGCACTGTAGACCGTAAGTGAAACCTCTTACTCTAAGTATATGACAAAGTGATGCTGTTTTCCTATCACTAGGGGGCACACTGAACCCGTGCTATACTTGACCACAATGAGTATGGTCTGTTGATATGCTTTTTCTGTTTTGTTGTTTAAAGCCTTTAGGAGGATCTGCTGTCGCTGTGGGGCTACATACGCTGTGAGCCAAACAGGCAAACACATTCGTAAGGAGGAGTGTAATTACCACTATGGGAAAGGAGTTACGAATAGAGGTGAGTAGTAGGTGAGTGTTTGCCACATCTAAGTTTCTTCATGCTGACTTTGCTTCATAAAAAACCCCTAGGCTGAGGTAGGGGAAGGGAGGGCATCAATGCTGTAACCTATGTCGCCACTTTTTGCTAACAGCTTAGTCTATTTAGTCCAGAAATGTGTGCAGGTGTGCAGATCAATTTGTCCTTTTAAAAACATCTCAAATGCTTCAGTGTTTACTGTCAAGCTTACCTTATAACTGTTAACAGTGCCAGGTGGAGTGGAGACCCGCTACAGTTGCTGTGATGGAGTCATGGGAGCACCAGGATGTCAGGTGTTCAAGGTAGGAAAAGACAGAGTGAGGGGTTAGTCCCTAAGACCTCCTCAAATGTTCCAGTAGTTAAATGTTTTTTCTTTTCTTCACCAGTTGCATGTCCACGATTCCCTCAGCCTGGATGGATTTGTCTCAACTGTCCCCAGACAAATCTCCGATACAGGCTGTCCTGGGGTCTACTCCTTGCATTGTGAAATGGTGACCAGATCTTCTTTATGTTGTGCTCCACACCAAACTCTTTTGTCTTAGTTTAATTAGGATTCACAATTAAATCTGCTTATATATATATGGCCACATAAATTCTGAGTAACACAATAATTAAAAGGAACATGGTTTTTAGAAGACAATATGGCTTGGTTAATTGTCAGAATGAAAAATCCTTCAACATCAGATACTCTGTTTTTTGTTGGGTTACTGTACAGCTTGTCAGTTTTCCCCAACATAAATCCGCCAAACTAAGTTAAGCTATTATGATCAGTAATTTTAACTTGTTACAATGCGTACTGTGTATCCTTGATGTGCCTGATATCTGAGCAAACTATCAGTGGGTTTGTGGATGGGGTTGAAGACTTTTGATGTTTGATAATCAGCTGGCATGTACAAAAAACTGTATATTGTGTTGATTTCAGTGTTATACTGTTCATGGTCGGGAGCTGTCCAGAGTAACGCTGGTAAACTCATGTTTGCAAGTCATCTATGACACCTTTGTGAGACCTGATAATGAAGTCATCGATTATAACACCAGGTAATGTAACTAGATAATTGACCTTTTAGATACTAGATACTTGACTCTGTCCTCTGTCCAGCAATGACTTGAAGCTGAAGCCGAAAGGCGCTGGAGTTTTGAATATAATGTAATAGCTATAATGTCCAATTATCATTACTAATACGGAGTGAAAGAAATATGAAATAAATTAAAAGACTACTGTATAAATGTATTTTTAATCTGCCCACTGATGTGTCGACAGCCTGATTAACACTTTACTTTTCAAGGTTTTCAGGCATCAGTGAGGAAGATGTGAAGGGTAATCACACCTCCATCAGAGAGGTGCAAGAAACCTTACTGAGCTTCATTAGCGCCGACACCATTCTGATTGGACACGGCCTGGAAACAGACCTCTGTGCCCTGAAGGTGACTACTGTAAGCCTTTTCCAACATTTATTTCTCCATGATTTGCAAAACCAAGCTGTGACACTGCTTTAAACACAATTACAAACACTCCTACAAATCAGTTTTAAATTAATGTAAGAAGAGTAAAATGTAAAAATGGCAATACCATGTAATATGTTACAAGGAAAGCAGTCTCATAAGACATGACAACATGTCAGGCACATAACTGCGTGGCCATAAGTTATATATAGTCATAGTAGTTTGATTTAGCTATACCATCTTAAAAGTGAATCAGAAGTGGGTGCCATGCCAGTGATGGATGAGGTTTTATTTTTTTATTTTCTTCTTTTTGATTACTCAGTAAATCACACTTCATAAAAGAGACTAGGACCAGTAATAAGAGCTTCAGATGTCTTCCTCCTCACTGTAGTTGCTCCATGGGACGGTGGTGGACACATCAGTGGTCTTCCCCCACCGTCTTGGTCCCCCTTACAAGCTGACCCTCAACAAACTCACTGCTGAATACCTCAGGAGGATCATCCAAGAGAGCGGTGGGTCATCATGGATAACGACAGTTGCCATGGTTTTATTGGTTTTATTTGAATGCCCATTGACTTTATACTCTACCATACATCGGAAACAAAAATGTAAATTCAAATAAAGAAAATGGATGAAAAGTAGACTATTCCTTCCCCCTGCTCACAGGTGCCACTCATTTATGAACTCCCCAGGGTTTTTTTCCTCTCTCTCTCTCTCTCTCCTTCCTGGTCCTCCCTTTCGTTTCAGGAAGGAAAGCATTGATTTGTAGTTTTTTCTTTCTCATTTCTGCCACAGTGCATGTGAATACTACCAACATGTATAAATGTGCAGCAGTGTAACTGATTTATTGCTAATGCATGTTTTATCAGTGTGTCCTTGTTTAAATTTATTGTATCAATGTTTCTTCTAGTTTGTGGCCATGACACTGCTGAAGACGCAGCTGCCTGCATGGAGCTGATGTTGTGGAAGGTCAAAGAAGATGGAAAACTGAAAAAATAACAGAAATAAAACCTAACAATGCACACACGCAAAAATGATGCTGTTATGCAAATTTGAATGTCACATTTGTGTGAAGCCCTTTTTGGCTTTGTTCTGACATGGGAGGGCTGTTTACATTTTAGTTGGTTTTCGTCACTTGATTTATTAATTGCAGTATTTTCTGTATGTTACTTCTTAATTTGTAGCCCATGAATTCATGTCTATATAAATATTTTTGATCACGCTGTTGTGTGCTAAGAAAACCTGAAGGTATGGAATGTCGTATTTGTGAACCAAGTAAATGCACAGAATTAAATACCCTTGTGTGTATGTGTGCGTGTGCGTGTTTAGGTTTTTTTTTTGTCCCCCCCCCCCCCCCACACACACACACACACACTTACACCAGCCAATAAACATTTAGCTTTCAAAGTCAAATTGACCTCAGGTGCAGTTATGCACATTAGCACAACCCTGTAAGCAACTGAAGTAATTACTGGTGATACATGTAGGACAAGATGAGAATGTAGACACTGGAAAGCAAAAACATGGTGTTTGTCTTTGTAGGTTTAGTGGTTAATGTCTTTAGATTTTACAAGTTTATGGTGACAAAACAAGTGAAACAAATGGTACAACACAATCATTGCTTCTCTGTGTACGCAAATGACAGCTCCAGCAAAACAGGAGTTTGACAATAAGTAGTTTCAAAGTTATGACAATGACTTCAAACCAGGGCATTGCGGTTACATTACATGCATTGGACAAACAGGACAATCAGTCAGTGTTTTTCACCCATCAGTTGTTTGCCAACTATATTTCAATTGAGTCGGTTACTCAGCTTTTGTCTTTGTCTTTCCCTTTCTGCCACAGCACCTCCGGAAGCAGAACCTGCAGGTCTTGAAGAAGATAATTATGAGAAACAGATCAATGGCGAGGAGGACGACCAGGACATCCAGGCTGTGATACTGATACCAGGTGAGCTCATGGGCCTGGACCCTCAGGTGCTTGGCCCCTTTGTGTCTCATGGTGAACTCGATCCAGAATACCGCCTCATCCAGAGGACTCATCGGTCTGTCGTGGTGGATTCTGGATAGCTGCATGACATTCTCCTTGTACCTATGAATGTGTATATGTTATTTATATTTTTATACTTTAATTTCTTTGCCTGGCCAAGAATTAGGATAAAATCGAACAAAAAGTTCAAATGTTTCAGTTTCATGTATTGCTAATCTTTAAAGAGTTTTGTAATCTCTTTGTGACCCTGTGGTTGTAATTGAACTCATGTCATTCTGCATTAGTCCATTGCTCCCTTATGGGATGCTGTCAATTTTGCTTCTGTATTATTAATGTGGACTCTCCAAAAAGGAAAAATTGACAGAAAGTAATTTTTCAGTATCATTCAACACCCTTGAACAGACTCAGGTAAGGGAACTTACGATTTGTCATTGATGACAACATTGATTGCATTTTTCAGGTCCTCTGTCTTCGTGAAGTTGAAGTCCACAATAATCGCAGCTCCCTTAGCCTTCATATGGACCATGTTGTCTGGCTGGTCAGCAAAAATTGGAATGCCCACCATGGGAACACCATGGTAGATGGCCTCATAAATCCCATTTAAGCCACCATGGGTGATGAAAGCTCTGATCTTGGGATGACCTGAATGGATATCAAAAATCATGGAACATCCATTACTTTGTTTAAGGCAGGGTGTTAAAACACATCTTTTAACTTGTGTATGATTACTATAAACATATCCTGACAGACCATCATACACATGAGTCCCTATGAATTCGTTCTGAAATGCCCTATTAGTGCACATTGTAGACACTGTCATTGTTGGTCCACACTCCTACTCACACAGTGCCTCCTTTGTGAGTAGGATCCATTGCGCAGAGAACATTAGCGTACTCTATGTAGTTAGAATATCCATATAGCACATATAGAGTTTTATGCTCACCCACACCTCTAACAGTCAAACATGATATTTCCAAAGAAGTTCAGCAGATGACCACGGCAGCTGTTGTATATGAAATGAAGGGAGACTCTCAGTCAGCAGGGAACATGGAGGAAGGTCCTACATGCTGTGACTCTCTATCCAAGAAGGCAGCCACTTCTTTAGGATGTTTCAAAATGTTTTCCTGCCCATTGGGTTTAAACCTGTGCAAGCTGGGTACAGCATGGCGAAACCGATCCCTCTCCCCTTAAGCCGTTGTTTCACCTGGTAAAATTCCTGTCGCTTCCGTAAAACAGCTGCGGAGAAATCCTCAAATATCATGATTGGAGTGCCGTTGTATACCATGACGCCTGCATTTATTTTGGAACTTGTGGAGCTTTGGGATGACAGTCCGCGTTCTCTGGTCAGGGAGTGGACGACGTGTGAGGGCATGATGGCAGCGATCCACCTTAACAGACCGTCCTTTGCCCTCGACCTCAGCCACCTTAGTGACATGAATCCCTGCGATGTCCTTGGAGTTTGAGTTGCGGCCTTCAGCCTTTGTCATCCATGTATTTAGTGTGGTGATTTTAGACCAGCAGGCTTCGAGTTTCTTCAGAACCGGGTAGAGCTTTTTATCAAAGGAAACCTCCACGCATTCAAGTACTTTAGCGGTTATTGTTTCTACCAAGCTGTCAGCATCAAAAAGTGGCCACGTGTTGTATGCCATGTTATCTTGGCTGCTCCAAGATTTCGCTATAAGATTGAGTCTTTTCTGAGTGCTAGGCATTCTCCTACTTAGAGACTACGATGTCCGCTCACTATGACTCTAAGTTGGTTATATAAAAGCTTTACTTACCCAGTAGGTCATTCTGAGGGATCCAGTCGTATATTCTAGTGTTGGCACCTAGAGTCTCTGGTTTTTCTCCACCGTATCTCCATAGCACCTAAAAACAAAGGTTTGCTAATATTATGTCATAATATATGACCTACCAGGACAAATATGTGTACTCTGTAAGAGAACAAAAAATTGCTAAAATTGCTTTAGGTGTACATACAAAATCTACCCAATGTGATTTTCAATTCTTCTTCAAAGCTCTCTATTTTCTACTCTTTTGATTGTTTCTTCTCGCCTTGTGTCCCATCCCATTGTCAATAAAGAAACCAACACGCAATTTTATGACATTTCCGGTAATCAAATCCATCAAATCTTCTTAATGGTCTCTCTTTTTTATAAACTCTTTTTCTGGCCGTTTGTCCTTGCTGTGTGTCCAATCCCAATGTCGCAAATCAACCAGATAAAACCATGTCATTACAGTTTTATGGCATTAACTGAAAATCATGTTGTACTGCTACCTTATCATTAGTTGATTGACTTTCAACCCTGCACAAAGGTGTTGGTTTCATTGAATGCCAGTGTGGTATGGAAATCAAATTAAGACTTTAACCTTGCTTCAGATAGGAATCCATGACAGTTGACATTATGTTGCCTTTGATTTTGTTAGTGTTATATCAGTACATCAGACAGTCACCAGTAGCACCCTGTATTGTATTCATCAACTATAATGTTGAATCATTAAACCTTGTACCTATTTAGAAGAAGAGTTTTTAAAATAGTCCTTTGCTTGCAGAGACTTTGCCATGTGATGACAGCGTATCATTGAAACTGTGTTTAGAGGTCATTCAAGATTTTTCTGACCTTTTGTGGGATCTGAGCGAGGGCTGAGGCGATCATGTTTGCCTTGTCTGTGGTGATGTTCCTGATGAATGATCCCAAACTTAAAACCACGATGCCAGCATCTCCAGAGCTTTGCACAAACTCTTCAATGTCCTGCAAGAAGAGTAACATTACCTCAATGCAAACAAACCAGCAATTTCTTTTCTTTCCTCTGTATTTTAATGGCTTATTCGTTTTATTGTGTTCCGCAGGAATACTGTGGATGTGTAAAAAAAAAAGCTTAATTGGCCTGTGCCAGTGGAGCCAGCCCTACCTCTGGCAAAGGTTTAGCAGGTCGACAGTGCATCCCACCAACGAACTTGAAGTTAGGGAGGAAAGGGCGAGGGAAATCAAAATCCCAGTAGGTTCGCATCAACCAGATGTCTGCTCTCCCCATCATCTCACAGCTACTGGTGGGTGTTCCTGTGACAAGACATTGCAAAGTATCCCCAATACTTCAGATGAGACAGCAAAGCTTTTATTTACTTATAAAATAAAATTGTTACTAAAGTGACTGAATATAAAATGATGCAAATGATCCAAAGCAATAACATCATCACTGGACATGATGTGGTCCATAAATGAATTTGTTATTGCACACAGTGCTTCTTGTAGCTGAGTTCTCACCTTTGATTTGGGAATAATACTTATCTATTTCCTTTCGAGCAACACTATCCATCATGATATCTGACAGTGCGTAGAAGAGGAAGTTCCACACTCTCTCTGAGAAATCCATCTTATCAGTCAGTTTGCTCATGGCACCTGGGACAAATGAAGGTGGAGCAGGGAGCTGACCACAATGTCTCTCCCAGTTATGGGCTTGTGAAAAGCGCAAGGAGAAGACCAGGGGGATGCCCAAAAGATCTGCTGTCAAGTCACTGCCGGCGTAGATGGGGTCAGCAAGGACAAGGTCATATTTTCCCTTCTTCAGCCTCTTCATGATGGTGTCTGAATTAACCACACCATCCAACAACTTCAAAATGTTTTGCAGGTGGATTTTAGTCATATGTATGATTTTGAAATAAATCTGCAAGTAGCTCATATGACCTATCTCGTACATGGAGAAATGGAGGAACTCTTTCAATGAGCTCTCCATGGCCTCCAATGAGACAGAGACATTGAAGGGTTCGTAGCGAAATCGGGCAGGCTCACTGGTGTTCATGAACAGTGATGTGCTCGGGACCAGAACCGTCACCTGGTGTCCTCTGTCGATCAGCGTCTCCAGCACAGGCTTCATGTTAATCCAGTGGCTGCCTTCAGTGTACCACACCAAAATGTTCCCTCCATTTGCACTCCATGTCACACAAAGTGCCAGCAGGACACACACAGAGAGACGCTCTCCAAGCTTCATGGTGGTGATTTGTTGAAGGAAAAGTCTGCTGTGACCTGATTCTTTTTAATAGACCCTCCTAGAACAGTAATCATTAACTAAACAAGGCTGAAATCTGACTCGCAGTCTCCTCTTTCTGCTACATGACACATGAGATAACACATCCAGCCCCAGGGTAAAAGGTAGTGGCTGGTAAGTTCATAATCAATATTAACAAACAAAAATAGTCTGTGGCCTGTACTTGAAATCCACAAACAGAAGGTAAGAACGTGTTTCAGATCCTAAGTGTCTGCTTGTTAGCTGTGACCAGATAGGGTAAAATGTCACAAAAATATAATGATTTCAAACAAATGGACTTGGAAACATTTGTATAATCAGAAGAAGTTGTATGTGAATGTGAGTAGCTGTGAAAGATTTGAAAGAACTGTACTCCTGTATCTTATCCACCACCAAGAGAAACTTGGTTGTTCTGTTCTTTCCTATGACAATAAGAAAGACGATATAGGTTAAAATATCACAGCAAAAATCATCTCCAATTATAATCCATGAATAAACAATTTGATGCTATTCTCATATCACTAGAGGGCACACTTAAATTGTGCTGTACTTGGAATAAGGGTTGTCTTTTTCACTGATAGGATGCGAGGCTAAACAGTCTGTGAGTCACACACATCAGTAAGGAGGAGCATAACTACTTCTCTGGCTATGGTGTTAAGATTGAAGGTGAGTAAACCGTAGTTTTAATGCTTAGAAAACATTGAAAATTCTTGAAAGTGTACACCATTATAAACACCAAACTAATTAAGTAAATTTGTCAACAGATTTCTGACCCCTGAAGGTGACCACTATAGACACATTTGGGCTGGATGTCACAGTTATGTCACTGCCGTGTCCTGTGCATTGTGGTGGCAGAAAAACAGCAGAGACAAGTAGAGGATAACAGATGAGATAAAATGTCCTGTGATTATGTCTCTTGGATGTCACAATAGGAAATCTATTGATTTTATCAGCAATACGCTTATTCAGCCACACACTGTTGAGCAAATGTACAGTACACCTGCACAATTTGCCGATCAAAAGTACCAACTATTTTGATAATTGATTAATTGTTTCAGTAGTTTTTTAAACAAAAATGTTGAAATTTGTTGCTTCCAGCTTCTTAGGAAATAAGAATTTATTTATTTATTTATATTATCACAGTCAATACAGGTTTTGAACTGTTGGCAAAATGAATCAATTGTGAAGACGTCACTTTGGCCATTTTTTATTTTATTTTTTAAAAAAGAACTCACAATTTTTTATGAACATTGTCTCATCACAGTGGACGCTTTATTATGTCTTATTTCCAATATATCCAAGCAGTGAATGAGCAAACAAGAAGATTGTCCACATTTGTTAGAAAGCAAATACATGGTGCTTGTCTGTGTAGAAGTTAACTTCAGTTTTTCAGGCTAGGTTAACTGAAACTGAGTTTATGGTGACAAAACAAGTGAAATAAATGGTACAACACAATCATTGCTTCTCTTCATCTTGCAAATGACAGCTCCAACAAAACAGGAGTTTGACAATAATTAGTAGTTTCAAAGTAGAGACAATGCCTTCTAACCACAAATGCCAAACCAGGACATTGTGGTTACATTACATGCTTTGGGCAAACAGGACAATCAGTTGTTCGTCGGTTACTCAGCTTTTGTCTTTGTCTTTGTCTTTCTGCCACAGCACCTCCGGAAGCAGAACCTGCAGGTCTTGATGAAGATAATTATGAGGAACAGAACAATCGCAAGGAGGACGACCAGGACATCCAGGCTGTGATACTGATACCAGGTGAGCTCATGGGCCTGGACCCTCAGGTGCTTGG
This sequence comes from Centropyge bicolor, assembly GCA_037975185.1. Lineage (NCBI taxonomy): Eukaryota > Metazoa > Chordata > Actinopteri > Pomacanthidae > Centropyge > Centropyge bicolor. The sequence continues at coordinate 7,832,200 of JBBMOC010000020.1, read as the reverse complement.
CCCCTTTGTTTCTCATGGTGAACTCGATCCAGAATACTGCCTCATCCAGAGGACTCATCGGTCTGTCGTGGTGGATTCTGGACAGTCGCATGGCATTCTCCTTGTACCTATAAATGTGTAAGTATGTTATTTATATTTTTAGACTTAAGTTTCTTTGCCTCGCCAAGAATTAGGATGAAATTGAACAAAAACTTCAAATGTTTCAGTTTCATGTATTGGAAATCCAATAGGGTTATGTAATCTCTTTGTGACCTTGAAAATCTGTGGTTGTAATTGAACTTTGTCATGCTGCATTAGTCCATTGCTTTCTTATGGGATCCTGTCAATTTTGCTTCTGTATTATTAATGTGGACTGCAAAAAGGGAAGAATAGGACCAAAACATTTTTTCAGTATCTTTTATTACCCTCAAACAGACTTAGGTAAGGGAACTTACGATTTGTCATCGATGACAGTAGTGATTGCGTTTTTCAGGTCCTCTGTCTTCATGAAGTTGAAGTCCACAATAATTGCAGCTCCCTTCGCCTTCATATGGACCATGTTGTCTGGCTGGTCAACAAAAATTGGGATACCCACCATGGGAACACCATGGTAGATGGCCTCATAAATCCCATTTGCGCCACCGTGGGTGATGAAAGCTCTGATCTTGGGATGACCTGATGGGTATCAGAAATCATGGGACATCCATTTCTTTATTCAAGGCAGGCTGTTCATGAGCTGTTCAAGTTACATGTCTTGTAACTTGTGTATGATCAATATAAACATATTCTGACAGACCGTCATACACATTAGATCCTTTGAATTAGTTCTGAATTTCCCTATTAGTGCACTTATTAGACACTTTGTCATTGTTGCTCCACACTCCTCTCTGTTGGAGTACTCCTTCCACCACTGCTGTATTTTGTCTGGTATGTCACTTATTGATTTTGTACCATCCAAATTAAATATTACAAAATAAAGATGTCATGAGGATCAGTAGTTTTTTATAAATGTTTTACTTACCCAGTAGGTCATTCTGAGGGATCCAGTCATATATTCTGGTGTTGGCACCCAGAGTCTCTGGTTTTTCTCCACTGTATCTCCACAGCACCTATAAACAAAGGTGAACGCACTATTAGAGTAACAGAACGCTAATATTATTTCATAATATATTGCATATCAGGACAAATATGTGTACTGTGTAACAGAACAAAAAATGTGGTTTTAGCTGTACATACAACATCTATCCAATGTGATTTTCTGCTATTACTTATTTTTGAAAAATCCATCTCCACCCTTCCCATCAAATTTTCTTAAATGGTCTCTATTTTTTACTCTTTTGATCGTTTCTTCCTGCCTTGTGTCCCATCCCAATGTCTCAAATCAACCAGATAAAACCATGTCATTACAATTTTATGATATTAACTAAAAATCATGTTTTACTGCTGACCTCCTATCTTATCAAGTGTTGATTAACTTTCAACTCTGCACAGGTGTTTCATTCAATGCCAGCATGGTATGAAAATCAAATTGAGACTTTAACCTTGCTTCAGATAGGAATCCATGACAGCTATAATGTTGAAACATTAACTAATTAAAACTTCTTCACTCTTGAATTAAACCTCGTACCTATTTACAAGAAGAGTTTTTAAAATACTTGTTTTCCTGCAGCAGCTTTGCCATGTGATGACAGTGTATGACTGAAACTGTGTTTAGAGGTCATTCAAGTTGATTCCACTTGCCACGTATATATTCTGACCTTTTGTGGTATTTGAGCGAGGGCTGAGGCGATCATGTTTGCCTTCTCTGTGGTGATGTTCTTGATGAATGTTCCCAAACTTAAAATCACGATGCCAGCATCTCCAGAACTTTGCACAAACTCTTCCATATCCTGCAAGAAGAGTAACATTACCTAAATTCAAAACCAAGCAGCAATTTCTTTTCTTTCCTCTGTTTATCAATGGATGATTCATTTTATTGTGTAACTCAGGAATACTGTGGATGTGTAATAAAAGCTTGATTGGCCTGTGCTAATGGATCCAGCCCTACCTCTGGTAAAGGTTTAGCAGGTCGACAGTGCATCCCACCAACGAACTTGAAGTTAGGGAGGAAAGGACGAGGGAAATCAAAATCCCAGTAGCTTCGCATCAACCAGATGTCTGCTCTCCCCATCATCTCACAGGCACTGGTGGGTGTTCCTGTGACAAGTAATGGATGACAGCCAATCATTGCAAAGTATCCCCAATACTTCAGATGAGACAACAAAGCTTTTATTTACCTATAATCTGAAATTGTTGGCAAAGTGACTGGATATAAAATGACTGTGAAGAATGACATCATCACTGTCTGCACTTAATGTGATCAATTAAAGAATTTGTTGTTGCACACAGTGCTTATTGTAGCTGAGTTGCTCACCTTTGATTTGGGAATAATATTTATCTATTTCGTTGCGACCAAGACTATACATCATGATATCTGACAGTGCGTAGAAGAGGAAGTTCCACACTCTCTCTGAGAAATCCATCTTATCAGTCAGTTTGCTCATGGCACCGGGGACAAAGGAAGGTGGAGCAGGGAGCTGACCACAATTTCTCTCTAAATTATGGGCTTGTGAAAAGCGCAGGGAGAAGACCAGGGGGATGCCCAAAAGATCTGCTGTCAAGTCACTGCCGAGGAGGGTGGGGTCAGCCAGGAGAAGGTCATATTTTCCCTCCTTCAGCCTCTTCATGATGGTGTCTGATTTAACCACACCATCCAAAAACTTCAAATTGTTTTGCAGAGTGAGGTCAACCACATCCATGAATTTGAAGTACATCTGCAAGTAACTCATATGATCTATCTTGTGCAAGAAGAAATGGAGTACCTCTTCCATTAACTTCTCCATGGCCTCCAATGAGACAGAGACGTTGAAGGGTTCGTAGCGAAATCGGGCAGGCTCACTGGTGTTCATGAACAGTGATGTGCTTGGGACCAGAACCGTCACCTGGTGTCCTCTGTCGATCAGTGCCTCCAGCACAGGCTTCATGTTAATCCAGTGGCTGCCATCAGAGTACCACACCAAAATGTTTCCTCCATTTGCACTCCATGTCACACAAAGTACCAGCAGGACGCAAACAGAGAGACGCTCTCCCAGCTTCATGGTGGCAGTTTGTCAGCGGTAAAGCCTGCTGTGACCCAATTCTTGGTGCTCTATAAAAAATAATCATTAACTAACTGTAGTTCATTTTTGTGCTACATGACACATGAAATAACACACCCAGCCCAAGCAAGTGGTTAGAGGTAAAAAGTAGTGCTTGTTATCTGTGACCACATGGGGTAAAACGTAACAAAAACATAATGATTTCAAATAAATGGGCTTGGAGATTTTTCCTAGTCTGAGGAAGTTGTATGTGCACGAGTAGCTGTGCAAGAATTGAAAACAATGTAATCCTGTAGCTTGTCCACCACCAAGAGAAACTTGGTTGTTCTGTTCTTTCCCCTGACAGTAAAAAAAAAAGGCAACGTGGGTTAAAATATCACACAAAAAATCATCTCCAACTACATCCTTGAATGAACAATTTGTAAGAAGTTAACAAAAAAAGTTCACATGATTAACCCTTCCACTTAAGAGGAAGAAACAGTGTGAAACAATGCACTAATCAGGAGAGATTATAGTGATGTACAGCAAATTAAACAGCAGAACCTGAGCCACAAGAATATATACGCCATTTTACATGCCACAAACACAACTCAAACGCCAACTAAATGAATTATCAAATATAGAAATCGATATAGCGCCACCCACTCAACCCACTCGCCACAATTCTGGCTCTAACGCTGTCGTACTTCATGCAAAACGCACAAACAACCCCTCAAACGAAAGCAGTCCACAAAACATATCCATCAAAGCTCTCTAAAATCAAAACATCCGCGAGAAATAACCCAAAGCTTCGTCAAACTATAGTCGTAAAAATTTCCTTAGCTGTTTTGCCATGAAAAGTTTGTTTATGGGTAAATCCATATCAGAAACATTTAGTAGTACTTCCTGGTCACACTGCAAGGCGTCTCTGGGAAGCTTGGTTTGCCTGAGAGCTCCACTGGATTGGTCGCGGTCGGCAAGCGGCGAGAGGACAAGATGTCATTCTGCTGGTTCTTATTGGCTACCACTGCTGTCAATCTCAATTCGGTGGCAATTGCTGTATTCAATTGGCTGTAGCGCTTCAAATGAGGTGCACTGGACTCAACCAGTCCTTTACGGAGATATACCCTTGCGCACGACTGCTTCACAGCTGTTTTATCGGCTTTACGCGCAAGGCGCATGTGCAAAGTACGCGCAGCACGTAGCGTATTTTGAATTGTTTGAAGCTGAATTTTGAGCCACTTTGTTGCAAGAATGGTACATAAGAACATTCACATGGCACAGTGAATTTGGTACATGGTACTAGGTGTGCCATAATGTAACCTCTAATAATAATAATAATAATAATAATAATAATAATAATAATAATGTGATCTGTCTGTAATAACACCTCTCTAATTTTGTTCTGCTTGACTTTATCTGAGTCAAACTTTGCAGAGAGAATGTTCACACATTGTGCTATGATTTGTTAGAAGTTTAGAGCTGCAGCTGGATCATTCCAAAGGCATTATTATCCTGAAAGTGCTTTTTTTCAGGTGAACCTGAAATTTTTCGTTTGTGCTGTGTGCCATCTTCATTTACTCTTTATAAGTAACTTTATAACTTAAACATTTTGAATGACGGTTTGGATTTTGGAGGTTGGGAGTGAATGTAATGACTTCATATGCAGTTTGCTTATAAACTGAGATAAAAATGACTAACAAAATACTGAAAAATTTAAAATGTACATCAATCAATGTTTCAGTTTTCACTACGCCTTTTTTTCAAACGAATGATCATATGAATTTTATTTGATGTTCTCTACTATTAAACATTTCTTTTAAAAATTTGAATCTAACATCCATGGACTAAAATCCATGGATGTTAGGAGCAATATGGACTGCTTGTTCAACCACACACTGTTGAGCAACTGTACAGCAGAGATGCATGTTGTGTTGATCGAAAGAAATGCACTAACTTTTTTGATAATTGGTTAAGTGTGTCAGTAATTTGACTTTTTAAATGTTAAGATTCCAGTTTCTTAAATATAGGAATTTGTTGCTTTCTTATTTATAACAGTCAGTACAGGTTTTCACAATTTTTTGTCAACATTGTGTCAACATAGAGGGCGCTTTTGTCATGTTTTATTTCCAATATATCCAAGCAGTGAATGAGCAGACAAGAAGAATGTCCACATTTGTTAGAAAGCAAATACATGGTGTTTGTCTGTGTATAGGTTAAATTCAGTTTTCAAGGCTAGGTTTACTAAACCTGAGTGTATGGTGACAAAACAAGTGACAATACAAAATGGGTTCTTTTCTTCATCTTGCAAATGACAGCTCCAACAAAACAGGAGTTTGACAACAATTAGTAGTTTCAAAGTAGTGACAATGACTTCAAACCACAAATTACAAACCAGAGCATTGTGGTTACATTACTTGCTTTGGGCAAACAGGACTATCAGTCCTGTTGTTTTTCATCCATCAGTTGTTTGCCAACTACATTTCAATTGAGTCAGTTACTCAGCCTTTGTCTTTGTCTTTCCCTTTCTGCCACAGCACCTCCGGAAGCAGAATCTGCAGGTCTTGATGAAGATAATTATGAGGAACAGAATGACGGTGAGGAGGACGACCAGGACATCCAGGCTGTGATACTGATACCAGGTGAGCTCATGGGCCTGGACCCTCAGGTGCTTGGCCCCTTTGTTTCTCATGGTGAACTCGATCCAGAATACTGCCTCATCCAGAGGGCTCATCGGTCTGTCGTGGTGGATACTGGATAGCCGCATGACATTCTCCTTGTACCTATAAATATGTATATGTTATTTATATTTTTATACTTAAGTTTCTTTGCCTCACCAAGAGTTGGGATCCAAATGCACAAAAAGTTCAAATATTTTAACGTAAAGCAATGATATGATGTGAAAAGGCTGTCCAGTGGTTTTGTAATCTCTTTGTGACTTTAAAACTCTGTGGTTGTAATTGAACTCATGTCATTCTGCATTAGTCCATTGCTCCCTTATGGGATCCTGTCAATTTTGCGTCTGTATTATTAATGTGGACTCTCCAAAAAGGGAAAAATTGCAAGAAAACAATTTTTCAGTATCTTTCAACACCCTCCATCTGATTTAGGTAAGGGAACTTACGATTTGTCATCAATGACAGTAGTGATTGCGTTTTTCAGGTCCTCGGTCTTCATGAAGTTGAAGTCCACAATAATTGCAGCTCCCTTCGCCTTCATATGGACCATGTTGTCTGGTTGTTCAGAGAACATTGGAATGCCCACCATGGGAACACCATGGTAGATGGCCTCATAAATCCCGTTTGCGCCACCGTGGGTGATGAAAGCTCTGATCTTGCGATGGCCTGATGGATATCAGAAATCATGGCACATCCATTGCTTTATTCCAGACAGCTGTAAAACATGTCTTATAACTTATATATGATCACCTTAAACATATCGTGAAAGATCGTCATACCCAGTTCTGAAATGCCCTATTAGTGCACCTTGTTGACTCTTTGTCATTATTCATTCAAGTCAGACATGTGTCCTAATTACTACCTACTAAATCTAAGCAGGGTTTGGATATGTATTGAAAATGGACATAAACGTACACTCAAAACCATCAGTATGTTTATTAAACAACCTGTGAGGGTGCTGTTGGTGGACACTATTTTCTCACAATGTAATGCATAAAGTAAATGAAGCAAACAAAAATGGCTATTACATTTTTTAAAAAAACACTGTGAAGTTGGTTGGCAGTAGACCTATAGAGTTGTGGTTTTAGTGACATCGTATGTCACAAGGATCACATCATTTCCTTTTTCTTGTGTACTGTAAAGATGAATATGTTTGTGTATATGATTAGTATGTCTTATGGAACTGGTACACAGCTGTTCTGTGTATGGTTAATTTTTCTTGGATACAAAAGTAATGTACTGAAGGACATTTTTGAGGTACTTGTACTTTACTTGAGTATTTTCATTTCATGCTACTGTTCTGTTCATTGTTACTTTGCAGAGTCTGATTAATAATTCAAAATATTTTAGGTTTTATGTTACTGCGAATAGTTCAGTGAGTATGAGATTAAGTGATCTCCAAAAGTTAAAGATGAACATTCATTTGAATATCCCAAGCAAGATTAGTGTGTTGTTCTTGTTTTGTTTAGATTAGATTGAATTGATGTCCACAAACCAGGAGAGGGCAATAAGAAGATGGCAAAGCATTTTCAGGTGGCTGTTTTTGTTGTGATGTAATTAAGAAATGGCAGTTAAGAAATTAACAGTGGTCAAGTTAAGGATGAAACCTTTCCTGCCTCCTCACAACAAAATTCTGCATCAGAAGGAACATCTCTACAATCCTGGAAACTAGTCCTGTGGCCTGATGAAATTACAAAAGAACTTTTTAGCCACAATGAGCAAAGTTATGTTTGGAGACAAAAGGGTGCAGGATTTCATGAAGAGCACACTTTTCCGACTGTTACGCATGGGGCAATCATGCTTTGGGCTTGTGTTGCAGCCAGTGGCATGGGGAACGTTTCACTGGTAGAGGAGGAATGGCTTGAATTAAGTAGCAGTAAATTCTGGAAGCAATCATCACATCATCTTTAAAAAAAAAGCTGAAGATAAAAAATCCACAATGGACGACATGAAAAGGTTTTGCCAGTAGTAGTGCATGCAAGACAACCCAAGATTCTGACAGTGCTAGAAGCCTTTTGCAAGTAAGAAAAACATCACAAAGAAGCATTGACAGACAGTTATCAGGCTACAAAAAGCATTTACAAGCTGTGATAATTCCCAAATGAGGTGTTACTTAGCACTGACCATTCAGAGTCCCCAAACTTTTGTTTCAGGTCTTTTTCCTTTGTTGTTATTTTAAAACAGCAAAATATGAAAATAAAAATTAATCTTGTTTAAAGAATTGCTGTGTCCCATATTGATTTCGTACCATCCAAATTAAATATTAAAAAATAAAGGTGTGATGAGGATCAGTAGGTTCTATAAAAGTTTTACTAACCCAGTAGGTCATTCTGAGGGATCCAGTTGTATATTCTAGTGTTGGCACCCAGAGTCTCTGGTTTCTTTCCACTGTGTTTCCACAGCACCTATAAACAAAGGTGAAAGCACTATTAGAGTAACAGAATGCTAATATTATGTCACAATATCTTGCATATTGGGACAAATATGTGTATTTTATTTTATAACAGAACAAAAAAAACCTTGTGGCTTTAGGTGTATGTACAAAATCTGTCCAATGTGATTTTCTGCTATTACTTATTTTTGAAAAACCCATCTCCACCCTTCCCATCAAATCTTCTTAACCCCAAAAAACTCTTTCTCTGGTCGTTTGTCCTTGCTGTGTGTAAAAATCCCAATGTCTCAAATCAACCAGATAAAACCATGTCATTACAGTTTTATGACATTAATGTTTTACGGCTGACCTCCTATCTGATCATGAGTCATGAGTTGACTCATTTCCAACCCGGCGCAGAGGTGTTGGTTACATTAAATGCCTGTGTGGTATGAAAATCAAATTGAGACTTTAACCTTGCTTTAGATAGGAATCCTTGACAGTTGACATTACGTTGCCTTTGTTTTTGTTCGTGTTATATCAGTACATCAGACAGTCACCAGTAGCACACAGCATTCAACTATAATGTTGAATCATTAAACTGCTCACCTATTTACAAGAAGAGTTTTAAAATAGTTTTTTGCTTGCAGAGACTTTGCCAGATGGCGACACTGTACCATTGAAACTTAGAGGTCATTCAAGTTGATTCCAGTAGTCATGTAGATTTTCTTCTGACCTTTTGTGGGATCTGAGCGAGGGCTGAGGCGATCATGTTTGCCTTGTCTGTGGTGATGTTCTTGATTATTGATCCCAAACTTAAAATCACGATGCCAGCATTTCCAGAACTTTGCACAAACTCTTCCATATCCTGCAAGAAGAGTAACATTACCTCAATGCAAACAAACCAGCAATTTTTTTTCTTTCCTCTGTATTTTAATGGCTTTTTCGTTTTATTGTGTTCCTCAGGAATTCTGTGGATGTGTAATAAAAGCTTAATTGGCCTGTGCCCGTGGAGCCAGCCCTACCTCTGGTAAAGGTTTAGCAGGTCGACAGTGCATCCCACCAACGAACTTGAAGTTAGGGAGGAAAGGACGAGGGAAATCAAAATCCCAGTAGCTTCGCATCAACCAGATGTCTGCTCTCCCCATCATCTCACAGGCACTGCTGGGTGTTCCTGTGACAAGTAATGGATGACAGCCAACCATTGCAAAGTATCCCCAATACTTCAGATGAGACAACAAAGTTATTATTTACTCATTACATGAACTTTTTGGAAAAGCGATTGGATATAAAATTATTGCATTTAATCTAAAGCTATTCCATCATCACTGGACACAATGTGGTCCATAAAGGAATTTGTTGTTGCACACAGTGCTTCTTATAGCTGAGTTGCTCACCTTTGATTTGGGAATAATACTTATCTAATTCTTTCCAAGCAACATGATTCACCACAATGTCCTGTAGTGCGTAGAAGAGGAAGTTCCACACTCTCTCTGAGAAATCCATCTTATCAGTCAGTTTGCTCATGGCACCTGGGACAAAGGAAGGTGGAGCAGGGAGCTGACCACAATGTCTCTCCCAGTTATGTCCTGGGGAAAAGCGCAGGGAGAAGACCAGGGGGATGCCCAAAAGATCTGCTGTCAAGTCACTGCCGGGGTAGAGGGGGTCAGCCAGGAGAAGGTCATATTTTCCCTCCTTCAGCCTCTTCATGATGGTGTCTGATTTCACCACACCATCCAAAAACTTCAAATTGTATTGCAGGCTGATTTTAATGAAGTCCATGTATTTGAAATAAATCTGCAAGTAGCTCATATGATCTATCTCGTACATGGAGAAATGGAGGAACTCTTCGAAGAACTTCTCCATGGCTTCCAATGAGACAGAGACGTTGAAGGGTTCGTAGCGAAATCGGGCAGGCTCACTGGTCTTCATGAACAGTGATGTGCTCGGGACCAGAACCGTCACCTGGTGTCCTCTGTCGATCAGCGTCTCCAGCACAGGCTTCATGTTGATCCAGTGGCTGCCTTCAGTGTACCACACCAAAATGTTCCCTCCATTTGCACTCCATGTCACACAAAGTGCCAGCAGGACACAAACAGAGAGACGCTCTCCAAGCTTCATGGTGGTGACTTGTTGAAGGGAAAGTCTGCTGTGACCTGATTCTTTTTAATAGGCCCTCCTAGAACAGTAATCATTAACTAACAGTAGTCTTTGTGCTACATGACACATGAGATAACACACCTAGCACAAGCAAGTGGTTAGAGGTAAAAGGTAGTGGCTGGTAAATTCATAGTCAGTATTAACAAACAAAAATAATCTGTCTGCTTGTTCGATGTGACCAGATAGGGTAAAATGTCACAAAAATATAATTTCAAATAAATGGGCTTGGAGACATTTGCATAGTCAGAGGAAGTTGTATGTACATGTGAGTAGCTGTAAAAGAATTGAAAGAACTGTACTCCTATCCTTCTATCTTGTCCACCACCAAGAGAAACTTGGTTGTTCTGTTCTTTCTTCTGACAATAAGAAAGACAACACAGGTTAAAATATCAAAACAACAATAATCGCCAACTATACTCCTTCAATAAACAATTTGATGCTATTCTCATATCACTAGAGGGCACACTTAAATTGTGCTGTACTTGCAATGAGGGCTGTCTTTTTCACTGATATGATGTGAGGCTACACAGTCTGTGAGTTAAACACATCAGTAAGGAGGAGCATTGTCTTTTCTTCACTAGTTGCATATCCATCATTCTCTCCGCCCGGATTGGTTTATGTTATCCCAGTCATCCTTCAGACATGGGCTGTCCTGGAGTCTTCTCCTTGGATTGCAAAGTGGTGATGTCAGCTTTTGTAAGGAGCTCAGTTATTAATCTCATTTGTAAGAATTTGCAAGAATTCCCAATTATAACTGACTCAAAAGTAAAAGTAACATGTTTTTTTGAAATATGGAAGTACAGCTAGGTTCATTGACAAAATGAAAAATTACCAATTCTCTATCACTTATCCAGTTCTGTGTCACACTGGTAACAATGTAGACCAGCTGCTGTCTGCCTAGCAACGTTTTCTTGCCCCTTCTGAGGGATCCTGAGATGTTCCCAAGTCAGATGTGAGATATAATCTCTCCAGTGTGTTCTGGGTCTACCGCAGCATCTCCTAGAATTGGACATACCCAGAAAACCTTCAAAAGCATCATGAACGATATGTTTGAACCAAGTCAACTGGCTCCTTTCAACATAAGAGAACAGTGACTTGACCCAGTCCCCCCACAGAAAGAACTCATTTGGCTGCTTGTGTCTGTGATATCATTCCTTCATTCACAGCCCAAAGCCTGCAAACTAATTAAGGGTCGAAACTTACTGATTGATAAATTGAAAGCTTTACTGACTCAGCTCCCACCTCACCACAACAGTCCAGTACAACCCTGACATTACTGCTTATGATGGCAAATGATTTTTTTTTTTTAAAGAACTCACAATCTTTTATGAACATTGTGTCATCATAGAGGATACTTTATCATGTTTTATTTTTGATATATCCCAGCAGTGCATGAGCAGACAACAAGAATGTCCACATTTCTTAGAAAGCAAATACATGGTGTTTGTCTCTGTAGAGGTTAACTTCAGTTGTTCAGGCTAGGTTAACTGAAAATGAGTTTATGCTTACACAACAATTGGTACAACACAATCTTTGCATCTCTTCATCTTGCAAATGATAGCTCCAACAAAACAGGAGTTTTACCATACTAAGTAGTTTCAAAGCAGTGACAATGCCTTCAAACCACAAATAATTCCAAACCAGTGCATTGTGGTTACATTACTTGCTTTGGGCAAACAGGACTATCAGTCCTGTTGTTTTTCACCCATCAGTTGTTTGCCAACTACATTTCAATTGAGTCAGTTACTCAGCCTTTGTCTTTGTCTTTCCCTTTCTGCCACAGCACCTCCGGAAGCAGAACCTGCAGGTCTTGATGAAGATAATTATGAGGAACAGAATGACGGTGAGGAGGACGGCCAGGACATCCAGGCTGTGATACTGATACCAGGTGAGCTCATGGGCCTGGACCCTCAGGTGCTTGGCTCCTTTGTTTCTCATGGTGAACTCGATCCAGAATACTGCCTCATCCAGAGGGCTCATCAGTCTGTCGTGGTGGATACTGGACAGTCGCATGGCATTCTCCTTGTACCTATGAATATGGATATGTATTTTAGAATTTTATCTGAGGTGGGACTTTAACTCTTTAATTACGATTAATTAATTACAACGAAAAAATGCACCAAAGAAATTAATGCCTTTAATCTCAGTTTGCACTCCAGACAAAATGGAACATTTGTGAGTGCACGAGTTCCTGGTGCACCGATCACACTGATGCACAAGATGCATCAGAGCTAGGAGGCTAACAACAACTAACATAGAGGAACCCGATGATAGTGCATTGCTTGGACTGATGGCGGGCAAGTTTCATTTTAACAACTGCCCGATGGAAGCCTTAAATAGAGTGTGGCTTTGTGCAAGTTGTGCAGAAAAAGAATTTGCGTACCACCGAAGCACATCAAGCCTACGGTACCACCTGAATGCAAAGCATGTTGCAGCGAGCACAGAAACTGCCAGAGCTGTTAGCGCTAGCGGTCCTGGTCTGATTTTACACATTTTCAACGGCCAAGGTTTCCACTGTTCTGAATGTTCTTGAAAACCCACTTTTCATGTAAAACAAACATTTTCAAGACATTAAAAAAACTTGGGTTTAAATAAATTTCTATGAATGCTTGAATATAGACACCATTATGATTTATATTGCCATTGTCAGACTGATGCAAAACAATGTTTTGTTGTTTTAATGTATGTATGTGTCTATCATTTGATTCAGTCATCTACCAAAATCCATTTAAATTGAAAAATGTTGCTTTTCATGGCAAATATTGTTATGCCACTAAAATGCGATTGATTGAGGTAAATTAATCACGAAGTCTCTCATTAATTTTTTTTTTATCAAGTCCCACCCCTAATTCATATACTTAAGTTTCTTTGCCTCACCAAGAATTAGGATTAAAATGGGAAAAATTTCAAATGTTTGTTTCATGTATTTCTAAACCAATGTACAAACCAACATTTCCTGTTTGAAAGCAATTTTATGATGTGAAAACCTTTAAACTCTGTGTTTACAATTGAACTTTGTCACTCTACATTAGACCATGGCTCCCTTATGGGTTGCTGTCAATTTTGCTTGTATTAATAATGGACTATCCAAAAGGCAAAATGGCAAAATAACATTTTAAAAATACTTTTTAGGTAAGAGAACTTACGATTTGTCATCAATGACAGTACTGATTGCGTTTTTCAGGTCCTCAGTCTTCATGAAGTTCAGGTCCACAATAATTGCGGCTCCCTTAGCCTTCATATGGACCATGTTGTCTGGCTGTTCAGCAAACATTGGAATACCCACCATGGGAACACCATGGTAGATGGCCTCATAAATCCCATTTGCGCCACCATGGGTGATGAAAGCTCTCATCTTGGGATGACCTGATGGGTATCAGTAATCATTATAACTCTTAGTACATTCTGAAAGTATTCAAATCCTTTCACTTTTTTGACGCTAATGCTAAAATCATTTAAATGAATTTGTTCCCTCTTCAGTATCCACTCTTCACTATATACTGACAAGGAAAAAAACAAGATTTCAGAAATTTTAGGAAAAAATGCAACATTACATTGACATAAGTATTCAGACCCTTATCTAAGTAACTCCTTCATTAAAGTACCTTTTGCAGTGAATATAGCCTTAGGAGTCTTCGTAGGTGTGATGAGGCAAGGTTTCTACATCTGGATTTGAGGACTTTCTGCTGTTCTTCGCTCAAGATCCTAACCTTTTTTTGTCAGGTTCTTTAGGTGGACACACATTTTCAGGCCTCTTTAGAGAGGTTTGGGTTCTTGTCTGGTTTTCCCTAAGTCATTCCTCCACTGTTGAACAGTGAAGCTTTGGGCCACTCTGAGGTCCTGAGTGAGTTTTTGTAGCCTTCCCCAGGTCTGTGGACTCCATTCAAGGTGTAGAAATATCTCAAAAATGATAAAGAGAAATGGAGGCACCAGAGCCCAAATTTCGAGTGCTATAGCAAAGAGTCTGAATACTTAGGCTAATATTTTTCTTTTCTTTTTTTTTTTTAAAGACATTTTCAAATCTGAAATCCAATTTAGGATTTTGTTCTGTCTAAACAAACTAAATTAAATTGGCCAATGTGGTAGACCCTATTTCATCAACAGTCAAAGTCAAATGAGGATTGCTGTCACGAAAGCCTGTTCAGTAAGTTTATGAAGGTCTTTCTTACCCAGTAGGTCATTCTGAGGGATCCAGTCATATATTCTAGTGTTGGCTCCCAAAGTCTCTGGTTTTCTTCCACTATATCTCCACAACACCTATAAACAATAGTCAAAACACTGTTAGACTAACATAGTGCTAGTTTTATTTCATAACATATTGCATATCACTACATTTAATGATAAATGCCACAAAGCTCCAATGCGATTAACTACTATTATATTTGAAAATCCCATCTGCCACTGAAACTCTGTTTAGAGTTCATTCAAGTTGATTCCAGTAGTCACATAGATTTCCTTCTGACCTTTTGTGGTATTTGAGCGAGGGCTGAGGCGATCATGTTTGCCTTCTCTGTGGTGATGTTCTTGATCATTGATCCCAAACTTAAAACCACGATGCCAGCATCTCCAGAACTTTGCACAAACTCTTCCATATCCTGCAACAAGAGTAACATTACCTCAATGCAAACAAACCAGCAATTTTTTTTCTTTCCTCTGTATTTTAATGGCTTATTCATTTTATTGTGTTCCTCAGGAATTCTGTGGAGTGTAATAAAAGCTTAATTGGCCTGTGCTAGTGGAGCCAGCCCTACCTCTGGTAAAGGTTTAGCAGGTCCACAGTGGATCCCACCAATGAACTTGAAGTTAGGGAGGAAAGGACGAGGGAAATCAAAATCCCAGTAGCTTCGCATCAACCAGATGTCTGCTCTCCCCATCATCTCACAGGCACTGGTGGGTGTTCCTGTGACAAGTAATGGATGACAGCCAACCATTGCAAAGTATCCCCAATACTTCAGATGAGACAACAAAGATTTTATTTACTCATAACATGAAATTATTGGTAAAGCGATTGGATATAAAATTACTGCATTTAATCTAAAGCTAAACCGTCATCACTGGACATAATGTGGTCCATAAAGGAATGGAGCTGAGTTGCTCACCTTTGATTTGGGAATAATACTTATCTAATTCTTTCCAAGCAACATGATTCACCACAATGTCCTGTAGTGCGTAGAAAAGGAAGTTCCATACTCTCTCTGAGAAATCCATCTTATCAGTCAGTTTGCTCATGGCACCGGGGACAAAGGAAGGTGGAGCAGGGAGCTGACCACAATGTCTCTCCCAATTATGGGCCAGAGAGAAGCGCAGGGAGAAGACCAGGGGGATGCCCAGAAGATCTGCTGTCAAGTCACTGCCGGCGTAGAGGGGGTCAGCCAGGAGAAGGTCATATTTTCCCTCCTTCAGCCTCTTCATGATGGTGTCTGATTTCACCACACCATCCAAAAACTTCAAAATGTAATACAGATCGACCTTCATCATATCCATGTATTTGAAGTACATCTGCAAGTAACTCATGTGATCTATCTCGTACATGGAGAAATGGAGGAACTCTTCGAAGAAGTTCTCCATAGCTTCCAATGAGACAGAGACGTTGAAGGGTTCGTAGCGAAATCGGGCAGGCTCACTGGTCTTCATGAACAGTGATGTGCTCGGGACCAGAACCGTCACCTGGTGTCCTCTGTCGATCAGTGCCTCCAGCACAGGCTTCAAGTTAATCCAGTGGCTGCCTTCAGAGTACCACACCAAAATGTTTCCGCCATTTGCACTCCATGTCACACAAAGTACCAGCAGGACACAAACAGAGAGACGCTCTCCAAGCTTCATGGTGGCGGTTTGTCAGGGGGAAAATCTGCTGTGACCTGATCTTTTTAAACAGGTGCTCCTTGAAAAATAATTATTAACAAAACAAAGTTGGACTCTGGCCCGTAGGTCCTGTTTGTGCTACATGACAGATGAGATATCAACCCACCACAAGCAAGTGGTTAGAGGTAAGAGGTAGTGACTGGTAAATTCATAATCAATACTAACAAACAAGAATAATCTGCAACCTGTGCTTGAAATCCACAAATAGAAGATGCTTCTTGGTTAGTTTTGGAGAGAGGGAGTAAAATGTCACAGAAGGATCATGATTTCAGTCATATGGGTTCAGTAATACTTTGTTAGTGTTAAGTTATATGTGTTTGTGGGTGACGGTGCAAGAATTGCCCTGCATACCACTGAAGTGATGTCTTTTAGTTTTTGTAAAAGGGAAATTATTGTTAAAATTGTTAGGGTGTTAGGATAGTGAGTTAGGATTCATAGTGAATACAGACTTTTCCCTCAGTTGTCCAAGGTGCAATTTTGGTGATTCATTGACTCACCACCCAATTTTTTCACTTATTTAGTGTAATAACTCAGCATCCGCTAGATATGTTGACACAAGATTTCAAGAATCACTCTGGTGGTCTCTGACTTTTACTCTAGTACTGCCACAAATTTGACATTTGTGCTTGTAAGTGAAGTGTCTTGACAACAATTGGGTGGATTACTGTGGGTTTTGGTTCAGGTCCTTGTCAGAATTAATTCATTTCAGTGATTCCATTATCAGGCCAAATTTTCAGCTTGTGGATGTGACCACATACCTGCAAAACTAAATGCATTCCCATCAGCCTCAGTTGTACTTTGTGTTTAGTGCCAATTAACAAATATTAGCATACTGACATGCTTAACTAAGATGTTTAAGTTAAGCATTATATCTGCTATGTTAGCTGTCATTGCCTCACAAAGCTGCTAGCATGGCTGCAGAGTCCGGGTTTTGTTTTAGAGCTGTATCTACCAGCAGAATGAGGCAGCTGATTTCAGACGGGGCGGGGGCCACAGAGGTCACCTTGTTGTGAATATTATATGCTGCGGGGGTGCATGTCTTTAGGAACCAGTGGCGTTGAGGCTGTGTTGTTCTGGGGAAATGTCACCTCCAACTGTTTGGGCGTCTAAATCTTAACTCTGGGTACTTTGGCCCCCTCATTAACATTGTAGATTCCTTTTGACGTTGGATTCAGGAGCGTCTGGAAAAACAATAAGCATTTGAATATTGGATTCAATGCCCTGTTGAGGGAGTCAGTGGCCATTCAAAGTGTCTAAGTGTATGCTGTGTCTTAGACCTCCCCTGGTGGTGCAGAGGGTGTGTGGGAGAAACTAATTTTATCAGGCTGTTACATATAAAATTGCGGAATCATTGAGTCTCACTGTGCATTTTGCCTTTATATTTAATTTCTCTGGCATTCAACCATCTACCCTTCCCAGTCTACATTCCTGCTGCTTCCGTCCGTCTTCCTCGCTCTGTCTCTCCACCACAGGGTAAGGGTTACAGGGTATTGCTTATTGAAGTAGATATTTGCATAATCAGATTAGGATGTGTGATTGTCATTGGGCTCCCCCATCAGAGGGTGCTCCAGAGGAGAGAGGGTGCTGTCCAGCACAACAATGGATGACTCCCCTCCTCTCTCACCCTCCAACCAGTCTGCACCTGCATCCCACCCACCCATCCGGGCTGCAGGTCGGACGCGACGGCAGTCCATGCTTGGACTTGCAGCCGTGGAGGGCTGAGAGAGAGTGAGGGGAAAGGCAGAGGAGGAGGGGGGGTTCAAGTGCATGACGGGAGTGGGAGGGCAGGGGTTGAGCTGAGATATTTAAACATGCGGAGTGTGAATTGGCATTAAGGGGATAAAGAGCTCAGGGCCTATCGGTTGGCACCCAACTCCAGAAATTCTTTTTCATGGGCGCCTCAGCCGGGAGAGCGAGGGGCTGCCTGCACTGATCTGGTCCATTGTGATAAGAGATTCAGACAGTGTGCTAGACGCTGATAAGGAAATGTGCTCTCAATACACGATTACCCACATACTTGGTAGAGAATAGTCAATCAGGCAAATATACTTGGTGCAGGGAATGAGAAGCGTACAGATTTGTTATTATTTTCAATGCGGGGTTTCAAAATCCTGCTATAAAGTTGAGGTCAGAATAATGCTCATACTGTGATTGGGCGATTTCTGTAAATAAGGTGTATCAGCAAAATGCATTTCATAGCCTGGCAGCATGTGTGCAAAAGCTGTCATATGCTTTCCTATCCAGTTTCAAATGATGATTGAACAATTGAACATAAGAGGGTGTGAAAAACAACCAAATATTCAACGGAAATATTATATCTCATTCTACCAGGAAGTCCAGCTATTAATAAGTAGTAGGTAGGTTTATTTGGTATTATTTCAGATTACCATGAAAATGCTCAATTCACTGTGAAATTACAGAAGAGGTAAATACCTCTGAAGTCCATGCTGTGGGATAGACAGGCTGCTGCTCTACAATTGTTTTCACTCTTCCAGGACAATATGATTTATTTAGTAATTTTGCAGGATTACAAAGAGTCACCTGTCAGTTCCCACAGGCCTCCAGTCAGTGTGTCCAGCTGCCCTCTGCTCCGTTTACACACAATTAGCCAGAGTTTAACAGCCGGGGTGAAAGCGCTCAAAACCAACTCTGTGTTTACACTTCAGCTCAGTTAGTTGGTGCCTTTTGCCTGAAAATGGGGCACATTTTCTACAGTCACAAAAGGCGATTAAGCACGTACATGCCCAACCTTGTTTAAATGGAGATGGGTGCAAATAAAACTGCTGACATTGGAACTCGTGTTGAAACAAATATTCCATCGATCAATTTGTCGATTGGCAAAGTATTATTCAGCAACTTCTTTGATAATAGATTGAGCATGAGTCATTTATTAAGCAAAAATTTGCTTTTCTGTTTTAGATGATTGTAAACTGAGTATCTTTTTAGAAAATAAACAGTGAGTAAATGAAATCTGAGATTACTCAGTAATGAAAACAGGAATTAATATATGAGTTCTGTCATGTCTGGTGTCTCTTTTCAAACATTTTCTGCCTTTATTCACCATGTGCAGCAACAAAGTGATGTTTTCCTTAAGAAAACTCCATCTGCACATTGGTCAACTGGACAGCATTTGACTCCAGAATGACCTCCAACCCTGGGGTCACAAGTTAAGCTGTCACTTTCAGCGCTGAATACTCAGGCTGCTGGTCAGTGGACGGAGAGCAAAGGTCAGCTTTGTGTCCACACACTCAACACAGGACTTGTGGACAAATGTTTCTTGGCTTATTGAGCATGAACAAAGAGGTAGAAGCTCTACTCTTAACTTCAGATCAGCTGTCTTACACAACGTGAAATAATTTCATTACACAGCGTGCTCCAATTCCACGCTTCATACCTATTGTCTTAGTATGCTAAACTGTTTTATACTAAGAGGAAATGAAGTTGTATGTGTGACAATGCATGATAATCAAACTGAGAAATTTTTAAATGTTTTTTTTCCAAGTCATTTTTTTTCAAGATTTTTTGTCATTTGTCAACACACTACAACTCAAAACATGCTTTGACTTAGTTAATAGCACAAATAAATTTTGTGTTTGTTAGCTCTGTGTGTAATGATTTGAGAAGAAGATATAGAAGTTTTTTTTTTTTTTATTAACAAATCATTTATTAAATAAATAGTTCAAATAAATAACATACTATATATTCACAACCAAACCAAAATAACTTACAAAAGAGGTATCAGATGATAATCAGCACACTCTTCACAGTAGACAATCAATTCATTCTTTGGCTATATGACATGCGTATCTTACAAAAACTCAAATGAAAACACGTTTAAATAAGATGATATTTGTGTGGTGAAGCATGTATTTACTAAAAGTGGATTGTCAGACTGTCAATCCTTCACAAGTCAGTAATCAACAAATACTGAACATCACTGTGTAAAAGTGGTGAGAAACAGGAAAAATCTCTCAGAACTGATTCTTCTGATGTCACATAACCTTGATAAATGAAAATAAAGGTCAGATTTAGTCTTCTCAAGAAAAAAAACAGCATGTCAATTAAAAGAAAAAGTGCCCTTGGCTATTTTGAGACGATTGCTGTCTGGAGAATTGGCTGAGCCATTATCTATTCAAATGCTTTGCTGAATCTATTGCTTGAAATGAGAAATTCCTTAATCCCCTCCATTTTCCTCATCGGCAAAAACAGCCTCTCATTGCAAAACTAAATTAGTTCCAGGCGGCCGGCAACAAGGAATATTAACAAGAAGACATGAAGGGAATATTGTACATCCAGGTTTTAACACATCCATGCAAAATACAAATTAATTTTCACCCGCAAATCATATTTCAACACTGATCAGCGTGGAGGTTGTGCCCACATCTTCAGCCATGTCTGAGTTCGCAAATACCACACAGTATTGCAGCTTCTGTATTAAAACACAAGTCACACGCAGGTGACAAATGCAGAGACAAAAATTTGTCTTGAGGAAGGACAAGATCAGTTTTTAAACCCAGGAGGGTCAGAAAGTCGACTCAAGAGTTTCTTTTTTTTGTGGCTCTACCAGGCCTCAGAGCTGTCACAGCTGGATCCAGGCGAGGGTACTTCTGTATCGCTTGTCAGGGCCCAGGGGTGTGGAGGGGAGTGCAGTTGTTCCATGTTTCCTCTGAGAAAGGTGAGCAGAGCAGTAGGGGAGTGGCTGGCTGGCTGACCGCTCTGGCTCTCCAGCAGCTGCACCAGGAAGTTGATGTAGCGCATGGCCAGACGCAGGATCTCGTTCTTGCTCAGCTTCTTCTCTGGAGGATGGGTGGGGATGAGCTTGCGGAGTTCAGCGAAGGCGGTGTTGACATTGTGCTGGCGCCAGCGCTCCCTTGTGTTGGTGAACACCTTCCTGGTCATGGTGCTGAGGAGAGCTGCAGTGATCAATGGACAGAAAATTAATCAGCTATTTTGACAATCAAATTTGTTTTTTTTTTGTTTTTTTTGAAGTTCCATCTTCTGAAATGTGAAGATTTTTACACTTTTCTTATTCTTATTGGCAAGACTATTAATTAATGAAAATAATCCTGAGTGGAAGGGCTACGTACAGTTAATGTGTGGCAGTAGCTTTTTTTGCACAATTACTTTTTACATATATTAATAGATATTATTTTTAAGATCCTAGAACATTTACCAGAATTTATTTTGAATCTTTCCTCAAAATACAACCCTCATATTTCCTCTTCTTGTTTTAAATTGACATTCCTTCATATTCAAGAGATTTTACTTGGCATTCACTTTATATATTCAATTTGGTAACACAGCCGTATTCAGCATTTACAAGTAGTATAAACATGGTTTGTAACCCACTACAATGCAGCTGTAAACACGCTCCTTCTGTGGACACCCATAAGAGGAGGCTGCTCTATAAACAGATAATGAATGACAACATAGTAAAACACAGGTATCATTGTATTAAATGTTTTCATATGAGAGGTTATAACTGTTGACAAATAATGTATGGAACATGTATGTTTACAACTACATTGTAGCATATTTAAAAACATGTATTCAATGTCTATACTGCTATATGGGTTAAAAGGTTAAAGTTAAGTTTGTTTTAAAGAGACATTTTCTTTAAATAAAGGTTGCTACATAAAAAAAACACAAACTATTATAAAGATGAAATGTTGCAATTATTACATCATCCACTTAATGCAAAGTCTGATATAAATGCACATTATTTACCATTACACTAAAGCTGCAAGCCAGTATCTCCATGTTGGTTAAAGTGGAAACACTGCCTCAAGGGAAGAAAAAAAATCCTAAACAAATTACTCACCTTTATGTGTAGAAATATGCAGAAAACCTCAGTCGCAGAGTTGTCCTTTGCAGGTCATCAGTTGTCCAGGAGTCCGGCGTGAATGTCCACTCAGTTACATCTTGTCATGGTCACTGAGATCCTTATGAGTGAGAGGGAAGGAGAGAGTGAAAGAGAGAGAGTATGAGGGAGGGAGGGATGGGGAACAGAGAGAGAGAGAGAGAGAAGGGGTAAGACTGCTGCATCCTTGTATCCCACATTTTATAGCAGGGTAAACCCTATTGTGTGACGTGTGCTGTCGTGGAGCCTCTGTGGCATTGTGTGAGGTTGGTTTTAAAACAGCAACCCCCCCCCCCCTTATATCATTTAGAAGCAATGCAGGTGGCCTTGTGGCAACACTGTCCATAAATCATCACTTGAAATGATTTTCATAGGTGTTTCTGTGCTACATTTGAAGGGCCTCTGCTCCCCTTTTTTTGCAGCTCTCAACAGCCTTTTAAGTGACTATTTGTGCTGCTTTTATGATTCATTGGTCATTTAATCCTTGAAGGTTCGCACTAAAGGTGACAAATAAATTCCCATTGAAGTGAAACTGAGACGTTCATCTCTCTGATCCTTCTCTTACTGCTGTGGACACTTGTTCCTTTCTGTTTCTCTGACATTAGGCATGGACAACCCACCTTCCCCACCACCGTGGAAAAGACCTTGATATCACTGGCCACTCTGCTATTGAATTCAGCCTGATTGGGCCACAAAAGGTAAAAATACCATATCCAGATTGACAGTTGAACAATATGGGTTTTGTTATGACTATGGTAATCTTGTTGAGCCATTCCAAGGGGCCACACATAAATTACAGAGGAAACAGGGAGAGCAAAGCGTCCTGACTCACCTCTCTCCAGCCTCTCCTCACTCCCCTCTCTCCCCCGTCCCTGCCTTCCACTTTCAACCTCCGTTCAGATAAAAAAAACAAGTCTAGTTTAACCAATTGTCACTGTTCTTTTTACACCCTTCAAGTGTTGTTTCAAAGACGCAGCCTTCCATAAAAGTCTCTGTGTGGAGTAGGAATTTACATAATCCGATTAGGGGCTGGGATTAGCCCTGGGCCTGGAGAACAGGCCCGATGGGGGCCGTTTTCTGAATCGGCCATTCATGGGCCCTGCTGCACATCCAAGAGGCTGCACCTGCAGGCCAGGCGCCGGCGCTCTCCGGCTCCATCCAGCCTCCAGTGCAGGCTGAGGGTCTGCAGACACACTCACTGTAGGACATTTTGGCCAGTTCATCACACTGACAAGGCCAGGTGAAGATTATACCTGATCTGTGGTAATTTATCTGCTGTGCAGGTTGGAGGTGGAGGCATAATAAGTATGATCTCTGAAGCCATTTGTGGAATTAATTAGGTTGAATATAGTAACATTTTGATATGTTAACACACTGTGAGAGTGTGTCTGACTAAATGAGATGACTCAGTCTCATGAGGTCCAGTCTGGCAGCCAGGATGTTGGTAGACAGAAGTTGCTGGTGTGTTTATTTTTGTATTAACACACAATGTATTTATTAGATTAATACATGTAGACAGTTCCTGGGTACTGTCTCTTTATATAAGAGCTACAACAATTAGTTGAATAATCAATTGGTTGATAAACAGAAAAGTAATTTGCAACTACCATGGCAATTACTTTTCCTCTAAATATAGGGTTTGAATGATTTGCAACTTTTTGGAATTGGGGTTGTATTTTGACTATTGACAAGAAAACTGAAGATACCAAATATTTGCTGGTATATTAAGTTGTTTTAATGTTATTTTTGATCGTTTCAGGGCATTTGCCATTAAAAGCAGTTGCAGTATCTAATTACACAGTATGATCTTTTATATATTTTTGGGCTTTGGAGTGTGGGTCAACTAAAACAAACCATCTGAATATTGGGCTGTGGAAAATTATGTTGGGAAATTAATTTTTTTTTTCACTATTTTCTGGACAGTTAATAGACAAACCGATTAATCAGTATTGAAAATAATTATCATATTATAACATTCATCAAGGAGTTCATTAAAACAACACTACTAACAGTATGAGTACTCAAGTAATAAAATATGATACACTCAATTTTAAGAAAAAAATCTTAATAGGCCAGTAACCATGTAAATAGTTTACTGACCTTATTGATGACCCTCATCCTCTTGCTCTTTTATTAACTAAAAAAAAAAATAAATTTCATCAAATAATTATCAGCCGCCCTGAAAAATTCTGGATAAATGATGTGTTCTGACTGTCTCACTTCTTCCTTAAGTTGATACTGATTGTTCCAATCAATCCACTGATGGCCAACTAAATGGCTGATCAATCAACAACAAACTCCATGAGATTCACTGCTGACCTATCATGACCGTTGTGAACTGGATGTGCTTTCAAGTTGATGAAGTGGATGAAAAGAGTGAAAACATATCTGGGTTTCCTTTCATGCATCAATGTTTCTTTCTTAAAAAAAAAAGAAAAAGTTTGCACCTTGTTCAATAATTAAAATAAATTGGATTTTTTTTGTCTCAGCTTGCAAATTAATTATTGACACTTAATTAACATATGATTTAATTTAATGATAAAGCCATATCAACAAACTTTGACTTTATATTGTAGTAAAAATTTAGAAGAGAGAATTTTTATAAATTTCAATTCCTCTGTAGCAAATAGAAAATTCTGTGTGGGTCTGTCTAAACTTTGTGTATAGGGAAGCTAAATTTATTTCTTATTGACCCAAGATTGACTTATAATATATATAATCACTGTGTTTGGCGGAGGGGCTCCATCTGACTTCAATATTGTCTCTCATGACTATGCCTGGAGCCTCATGTTGCATTACCTCATCTTATTAACATGTTGTAATGGTGTTTAAAATGCAAAATGCTGTGTGCTGCTTCTGCTGAGATTTCAAATCAGTGCAGGTTTAAGTAAACAAATGTGCACCTTAGTCACAGGG